>OY986046.1:35444452-35454452 GCA_963920215.1 Nineta flava | reverse complement strand
ATGAAAATCATCAGCGAGTTTTTAAATAAAAAAAGTGAAGGCCAAGCGTCAGCAAGGCCAGTTAAAGTTATTAAAACTTCTCCGGAGGGGCCTATTCAGGTTCCTCCTAAAACTACGACTAAACGCAAGAGAGAGACCCTGAAGACTGACGTGAAAGTTTCGGAGGTGGCAACCAGTAAGCCCACCTCAGAAGAGAAAAGGATGGAGGTGGATCGAGAAAGGACTCCACCTCCATCTTCATCACGGGGTGAGCCGGCTCTGCAGGCGGAGCTGAGCTCACCGAAGTCGGAGACGTCCAGGCCTCCGGCTTCAACATCGCCGGGAGGCAGTCCAGCGCATAAGCTGCGCTCGAGTAGCCTCCCGGATCGAGAAAAAAGGGTCGTCGTCTCCTACAAGAAGACGTCGGAGACGGATTCAGATTCCGTCTCATTCTCTGACAAGGAGACGACCAGGAGGGATAAACGAGGCTGGCCGAAAGGGAAACCCAGGAAGTGATCCCACAACTTCCTGGGGCAACCCATCCTAGCCAATAGAAATGGTTAATATATTACAGTGGAATTGCAATGGTATTAAACAACGCTACTGTGAGCTAAACATGCTTCTGGCAGAGTATACACCTTTGTGTGTATGTATACAAGAAACACATCTTAGACCGGCGGAGACATATACCCTGAAGGGTTATACCATCCGCCGGCTAGATGTTCTGCCAGATGTTCGAGCAAGGGGAGGTGTCGCAATATTATTGAGGCGGGGCCTATCTTACCAGGCCCTTCGCCTTGACACCCCCCTACAAGCTATAGCTGTAAGAATATACGGAACGCTCGAACTCACAGTATGCACCATATATCTGCCGGACATCGATTGGAGTATCGAAGATCTGGCCCGTTTAACCTTGCAACTTCCACAACCATTTCTGATGCTAGGTGATTTTAACGCTCACAGTCAATTGTGGGGCTGTGAGCATAGAGACGCACGTGGGAGACTCATCGAAAGTTTTTTGGATGAGTCAAACACGTTTCTTTTAAATACCGGTGAGAAAACACGATTGAACGCCAGAACTGGTGGCAATTGATCTGACACTATGCTCACCGGCTCTGGCTCATCGACTGGAATGGATGGTACTCCCTGATCCTTGTGGGAGTGACCATCTACCCATCAAAATTTCTCATAACTCACCGATGTGTCCACATCCTACTTCGCCGAGATGGCGTCTTCGTCGAGCCAACTGGGACACTTTCATGGAAAGTTTTCAAGTTCCCACGTTGGGGGGAGACGTAGAAGAGGATGTGTGCAAAATAACCTCCAAAGTCATTGAAGCAGCTACACACGCTATAAGTAAGTCTTCCGGCATTCCACCTATGAGAAAAGTTCCTTAGTGGAATGATGTCGTGAGAGTAGCGGTTGCAGAGAAAAAGAGGGCGTTTAACAAATTGAAAAGACGCCCCACGCAGGAAAATTTGATAGCCTTTAAGAGAAAGAGATCTATAGCAACAAGAACTATCCGAGAACAGAAAAGGCTATCTTGGGAGCAATATGTTTCGGCCATCAATACCTCCACACCATCTTCGGAGGTATGGAGGAGGGTGAAGGCAATTTCGGGGAAATTCTCCTCATCACCGGCGCCTGCCCTCCTCAATTTGGATGGCCGAGTCGTAACGCAGCGTGCCGAAATCGCTGAGTGTTTAGCGGAGCATTTCGAGCGCGTCTGCAGCTCCCAAAATTATGACCCGGATTTCCTGCGGATCAAGATGCATCACGAACAACATGATGATCTTGATTTTTTCTCAGATGAATCCCCCCAGTATAACAACGATTTTACAATGCAAGAACTACTGGAGGCGCTAAAGGGGTCAAAAGATACATCACCTGGCCCCGATACAATTCATTATGCCATGATCCAGAATCTGCCTTATCCTGGTAAGTGCGGATTACTGGATCTATACAACAATATTTTTCGGCAGAGCGTTTACCCTCAGCAATGGCGGGAAGCCATTATTATCCCGCAGCTTAAAGAGGGTAAAGATTCATCGCAACCATCAAGCTACCGTCCAATATCTTTGACTTGCTGCTTCAGCAAGATATTGGAAAAAATGGTGAACAGACGTCTCGTCTGGTGGCTGGAAACTAATCATCTGATAAGTAAATATCAGACAGGTTTCCGCCAATACCATTCGACGACGGATCAACTTGTTCGCCTTGAGAATGCCATTCACGACAACTTTCTCCGGGGCTATCACTTTGTGGGAGTGTTCTTCGACCTGGAGAAAGCATATGATATGACTTGGAGGTATGGCATTCTCAGGAAGCTGCATGACTGGGGTCTTAGAGGATCTCTGCCTCAGTTCATTCAAAGTTTTATGTGTGACCGCAAATTTCGTGTCCGGGTGGGTGGCACTGACTCTGGGATCCATTCCCAGGAGAATGGTGTTCCCCAGGGCTCAACGCTTAGTGTCACCCTTTTTGCTATAGCGGTCAATCACATCGCAGCTTCAGCCCCGATTCGTCAATGTCTGTATGTTGATGACCTTGCAATTTTCTATGGAGCTCCATCAATGGATACAATTGAAACGAGACTCCAGCAGGGCATCAACGAAGTGGTGCATTCTGCAGAAAGTGTTGGTTTTCGGTTCTCCACAATTAAAACTCAAGTGGTCCATTTCTGTAGAAAACGCAAGGCACATCCTGATCCGATCCTTTACTTAAAGGGTACCCGCCTTGGATGTGCCGACTCTATTAGGTTTCTGGGACTTGTCTTTGACAAGAAACTAACGTGGCGTCCACACCTCCAATCCCTGGCAGCGAGTTGTCGCAAGGCAATGAATGTGCTTAAGGGATTGGCTGGTACATCGTGGGGTGCGGACCGGGAGATGCTACTGCGGCTCTATTCATCGCTGGTTCTGCCCAGGATGGATTATGGCTGTGTAGTATTCTCCTCCGCCCGGACGTCATCGCTCAAAATCCTAGATCCTATTCACCACGCAGGCATTAGACTTGCTACAGGAGCCTTTCGAACGAGTCCCTCTATGAGTCTATGTGTAGAGTCGGGATTGCCCCCATTGAGGTTGAGGCGTGAGCGCCTGCTCCTCAATTATGTCGCAGGGGTATGGGCAAAACCCAATCATCTTAACTTCCCGGCTCTTTTCAGAAAATCCAGATTTCTGAGGAGACTCTATGAGAGACGTGCCACGGTCACCAGACCTCTGGCCGTTCGAACGCAGGAGCTTTTAGAGAGTCTTAATCTAGAATTCGCTCAGGTACTTCCCTATAGTTTTCAGGAAGTGCCTCCTTGGCTGATCCCAAAGGTAAGGTGCCGTTTTGACCTGGCTGGTCTCCGTAAAGATGAGACCAGTTCCCAGTACTATCGGACCTGCTTTCAGCAAATTATAAGCGAATACAATGACTCTCTGTGCGTGTATACGGATGGATCTAAAACCATGTCTGGTGTGGGGAGCGCTATTGCCATTGGCAATAGCTCACACACTTGGTCGCTCTCCCCACAGGCATCCGTATACACTGCTGAATTATATGCAATTTTGCAAGCCCTGCGATATTGTGAAGAGTTTTCGAACCTTCACAATACATTCCTCATTTGTTCTGACTCGTTGAGCGCGCTGCAAGCACTAATGTGCACGCTTTCACGCTTTCAAGGGACCCTCTGGTGCAAAACATCCAGGCGATACTCCACGTGCTCCAGC
This sequence comes from Nineta flava, assembly GCA_963920215.1. Taxonomy (NCBI): domain Eukaryota; kingdom Metazoa; phylum Arthropoda; class Insecta; order Neuroptera; family Chrysopidae; genus Nineta; species Nineta flava. The sequence goes on along the minus strand of OY986046.1, from coordinate 35,450,757 downwards.
ACATGTCCATTGTTTTTGTATGGACGCCTGGGCACGTGGGTATACATGGGAATGAGGTGGCTGATGAAGCTGCGCGGGTCGCGGCTGATTCAGACCACCTGGATCTAATTCCCATACGCCCAGAGGACCTGAAAGTGTGCATACGTTTCAAAATTCATGAAAAATGGCAGCGTGAGTGGAACAACCTCACGGAAAAGCTCAAACAGGTCAAGCCAAGCATCAATAAGATGCCGGCACCTGTAAATCTGAGCCGTAGAGAGAGTGTGGCCCTTACGCGTTTGCGAATAGGCCACACTCAAATCTCGCATGCATATCTTCTCTGCGGTGAGGATCAGCCAAGGTGCACTGTTTGCAGGACAGTGCAAACCGTGAGGCATATTGTTGAGGAGTGTGTAATCTTTGAACCTTTACGGCAAAGACTACGGCTTCGAAAAAATGTAGCACGTGCATTATCGTATAATGCAAGCTCTGTGAAGAGGATGATTACATTTTTAAATGAATCTCACCTTCTACGGAGACTCTAGGGGAAACATCTCTTGTTTTTAAAAAAGTCGTCTCTTTTATGTGTTTTACTTACAGCCTCGTACAGTTTTATCTTGTTTTTAAATGTTTTGTGATTTTAGACTATTTATTGATTTTATCTGTGATATTGTGGGCCCTTTACACCCACAATATCACATTTTATTACACTTAGTATTTAGGTTTTATTGTTTTTATTGTAATAGTGTGGGCTCTTTACACCCACACTATTACGCGTTGTTATATTTTTTTAATTTTTAATAGTTTTTATTGTTATCTAGTTATTAAGTTTTAAATTTTTTTTAAATATTGTTATCTAGTTTTTTTAAGTATTTTAATTTGTTGCAGTGAAGGCCTTTTACACCTTCACTGCAACGTTGTTATTTGTTGTTGTTGTTTTCGTTGTTCATATTTTGTTGTTATTTTTTTTATATATTTTATTTTTCGTTATTTTTTTCCTACCTAGTCAATTCATTTGACTAGGTAGTGCTGTGATATTTTGTTATTTGTTAAGTTTTGTTTTTGTTATTTTTTAACCTGCGGGGGCTAATGAGCTGGTTCTCGAAGCCCCAAGAAGGGGGGTGGGTTTTAGTGGGTAGTCTGGCTGTTTGCCAGGAGTCCCACACTCAGTGCGTCAATGCATTTCCCACCTCCCTGCCGCAAAAAAAAAAAAAAAAAAAAAAAAAAAAAAAAAAAAATAAATAAATAAATAAATAAATAAATAAATAAATAAATAAATAAATAAATAAATAAATAAATAAATAAATAAATAAATAAATAAATAAATAAATAAATAAATAAATAAATAAATAAATAAATAAATAAATAAATAAATAAATAAATAAATAAATAAATAAATAAATAAATAAATAAATAAATAAATAAATAAATAAATAAATAAATAAATAAATAAATAAATAAATAAATAAATAAATAAATAAATAAATAAATAAATAAATAAATAAATAAATAAATAAATAAATAAATAAATAAATAAATAAATAAATAAATAAATAAATAAATAAATAAATAAATAAATAAATAAATAAATAAATAAATAAATAAATAAATAAATAAATAAATAAATAAATAAATAAATAAATAAATAAATAAATAAATAAATAAATAAATAAATAAATAAATAAATAAATAAATAAATAAATAAATAAATAAATAAATAAATAAATAAATAAATAAATAAATAAATAAATAAATAAATAAATAAATAAATAAATAAATAAATAAATAAATAAATAAATAAATAAATAAATAAATAAATAAATAAATAAATAAATAAATAAATAAATAAATAAATAAATAAATAAATAAATAAATAAATAAATAAATAAATAAATAAATAAATAAATAAATAAATAAATAAATAAATAAATAAATAAATAAATAAATAAATAAATAAATAAATAAATAAATAAATAAATAAATAAATAAATAAATAAATAAATAAATAAATAAATAAATAAATAAATAAATAAATAAATAAATAAATAAATAAATAAATAAATAAATAAATAAATAAATAAATAAATAAATAAATAAATAAATAAATAAATAAATAAATAAATAAATAAATAAATAAATAAATAAATAAATAAATAAATAAATAAATAAATAAATAAATAAATAAATAAATAAATAAATAAATAAATAAATAAATAAATAAATAAATAAATAAATAAATAAATAAATAAATAAATAAATAAATCCTTCCCGTGGGTCCACCTTGACGTGGTGGGAGGGCCTAGTACCTAGCCTGCAAGCCAGCAGGAAGGGAAGCTAACGGACCCAAACCTCTCAACGTTGGGATCAGTGTGCGGATGGCGTGCGCTGTCATCATCGTCATCGTTGGTTTCGGTGTGCGGTGTTTGTGCACTGTCTCAGCATTACTTGTCAGCCATGTCATCTTGCCGACATTGTCTTTAACTGGCGGTCCCGTGCATCCCTGCTGGGAGTGGTCAAGGGGAGCTGAGGGTGGGGCCTTGGTTTCTCCGAGATCTGATGTGAGCTTGCTCTGCCGAGGCAGGGTGTGCGGGACTTAGCCACCAGCCACGTCGGTCCTTGGTAGGATAGTGTGCAATGGATGCAGAGATCGGAATCTGCATTGCTTCGGGCGAGTTCCAGTCCGTCCGCGTATTCCGGGACTGGTAAAGTGGAGGCCGGGCCCCAGAGTACTGGGGTAGGACTATTAAAGTCCGAGGGTAAACCCGTTCCCGGCTATTCCAGCCCGCCCCTTTGCACACGATGGCTGGTATTTTTAAAATTTTATGGAAAATAACCGTTCCCAAAAACCAACGGAAATGCCACCTTCCGTTAAAAGGAGGCCCGGGTGGCGTCCCAGTTATAACCGAAACCAATTCCGCGGGAACTTGGCATTGCTTCCAGGTACCCAAAGGCAATGTATTATTAAGTATTTTTTTAATTAAGAGAAAGGGTGAGTCTAGCGACTTTAAGTCGGTAAGCCCTTTTTTAATTGCGAGGAAATTGTACGAGGCTGTGGGACGTCTTAAAGACGTTAAAAAAGTCAATAACGGGTTGTTGGTTGAGACTTTCGGCGACAAAGCTATAAATGAGAAGCTTCTATGTCAGAAAATGTTAGGTGATCATGAGGTGGAAGTATCGCCCCATGGAACTTTAAATAGTTCCCAGGGGGTGATCTTTTGCAGAGATCTCATGATTTGCTCCATCGAAGACATAGTCGAGAATTTGTCTGACCAGGGAGTGATTGAGGCCCGAAGGATTAAGTGGAGGCAGGATGGTGAGTTGAAAGACTCACCCTTCTCCAACTTACCTTCAGCAAAATTGATTTGCCAGCAACCATCGACGCTGGCATTCATAAGAAAATCCCCGTGCGTCCGTACATTCCAGCACCGATGCGATGCTATCGGTGTCAGAAATACGGGCACACGGCAGGAAGATGTGAAAGGCCTCAAATTTGTGTATGCGGGGAGCCATTGCACGAAGGAAGACCGTGCAATGAGCCAATTATTTGTGTTAATTGTGGGGATGGTCACTCGGCAAAGTCAAGGAACTGCCCCAAGCACAAAGAGGAAATGGCTATCCAGAAAGTGAGAGTTCTGGATAAGCTCACTTATCCTGAGGCGCGCAGGAGGGTGATGGGCTCCGGCCCTCGTAATCAGCCTGGCGTCTCCTATGCCCGCGTCACAAGTACTCCTACCCCTTCAGCTGACGCTTCAGCTCTGGCTAAAGAGCTTGCTCCGCTGATGATGAAAATCATCAGCGAGTTTTTAAATAAAAAAAGTGAAGGCCAAGCGTCAGCAAGGCCAGTTAAAGTTATTAAAACTTCTCCGGAGGGGCCTATTCAGGTTCCTCCTAAAACTACGACAAAACGCAAGAGAGAGACCCTGAAGACTGACGTGAAAGTTTCGGAGGTGGCAACCAGTAAGCCCACCTCAGAAGAGAAAAGGATGGAGGTGGATCGAGAAAGGACTCTACCTCCATCTTCATCACGGGGTGAGCCGGCTCTGCAGGCGGAGCTGAGCTCACCGAAGTCGGAGACGTCCAGGCCTCTGGCTTCAACATCGCCGGGAGGCAGTCCAGCGCATAAGCTGCGCTCGAGTAGCCTCCCGGATCGAGAAAAAAGGGTCGTCGTCTCCTACAAGAAGTCGTCGGAGACGGATTCAGATTCCGTCTCATTCTCTGACAAGGAGACGACCAGGAGGGATAAACGAGGCTGGCCGAAGGGGAAACCCAGGAAGTGATCCCACAACTTCCTGGGGCAACCCATCCTAGCCAATAGAAATGGTTAATATATTACAGTGGAATTGCAATGGTATTAAACAACGCTACTGTGAGCTAAACATGCTTCTGGCAGAGTATACACCTTTGTGTGTATGTATACAAGAAACACATCTTAGACCGGCGGAGACATATACCCTGAAGGCTTATACCATCCGCCGGCTAGATGTTCTGCCAGATGTTCGAGCAAGGGGAGGTGTCGCAATATTACAAAGGCGGGGCCTATCTTACCAGGCCCTTCGCCTTGACACTCCCCTACAAGCTATAGCTGTAAGAATATACGGAACGCTCGAACTCACAGTATGCACCATATATCTGCCGGACTTCGATTGGAGTATCGAAGATCTGGCCCGTTTAACCTTGCAACTTCCACAACCATTTCTGATGCTAGGTGATTTTAATGCTCACAGTCAATTGTGGGGCTGTGAGCATAGAGACGCACGTGGGAGACTCATCGAAAGTTTTTTGGATGAGTCAAACACGTTTCTTTTAAATACCGGTGAGAAAACACGATTGAACGCCAGAACTGGTGAGATGTCAGCAATTGATCTGACACTATGCTCACCGGTTCTGGCTCATCGACTGGAATGGATGGTACTCCCTGATCCTTGTGGGAGTGACCATCTACCCATCAAAATTTCTCATAACTCACCGATGTGTCCACATCCTACTTCGCCGAGATGGCGTCTTCGTCGAGCCAACTGGGACATTTTCATGGAAAGTTTTCAAGTTCCCACGTTGGGGGGAGACGTAGAAGAGGATGTGTGCAAAATAACCTCCAAAGTCATTGAAGCAGCTACACACGCTATAAGTAAGTCTTCCGGCATTCCACCTAAGAGAAAAGTTCCTTGGTGGAATGATGTCGTGAGAGTAGCGGTTGCAGAGAAAAAGAGGGCGTTTAACAAATTGAAAAGACGCCCCACGCAGGGAAATTTGATAGCCTTTAAGAGAAAGAGATCTATAGCAACAAGAACTATTCGAGAACAGAAAAGGCTATCTTGGGAGCAATATGTTTCGGCCATCAATACCTCCACACCATCTTCGGAGGTATGGAGGAGGGTGAAGGCAATTTCGGGGAAATTTTCCTCATCACCGGCGCCTGCCCTCCTCAATTTGGATGGCCGAGTCGTAACGCAGCGTGCCGAAATCGCTGAGTGTTTAGCGGAGCATTTCGAGCGCGTCTGCAGCTCCCAAAATTATGACCCGGATTTCCTGCGGATCAAGATGCATCACGAACAACATGATGATCTTGATTTTTTCTCAGATGAATCCCTCCAGTATAACAACGATTTTACAATGCAAGAACTACTTGGAGGCGCTAAAGGGGTCAAAAGATACATCACCTGGCCCCGATACAATTCATTATGCCATGATCCAGAATCTGTCTTATCCTGGTAAGTGCGGATTACTGGATCTATACAACAATATTTTTCGGCAGAGCGTTTACCCTCAGCAATGGCGGGAAGCCATTATTATCCCGCTGCTTAAAGAGGGTAAAGATTCATCGCAACCATCAAGGTACCGTCCAATATCTTTGACTTGCTGCTTCAGCAAGATATTGGAAAAAATGGTGAACAGACGTCTCGTCTGGTGGCTGGAAACTAATCATCTGATAAGTAAATATCAGACAGGTTTCCGCCAATACCATTCGACGACTGATCAACTTGTTCGCCTTGAGAATGCCTTTCACGACAACTTTCTCCGGGGCTATCACTTTGTGGGAGTGTTCTTCGACCTGGAGAAAGCATATGATATGACTTGGAGGTATGGCATTCTCAGGAAGCTGCATGACTGGGGTCTTAGAGGATCTCTGCCTCAGTTCATTCAAAGTTTTATGTGTGACCGCAAATTTCGTGTCCGGGTGGGTGGCACTGACTCTGGGATCCATTCCCAGGAGAATAGTGTTCCCCAGGGCTCGACGCTTAGTGTCACCCTTTTTGCTTTAGCGGTCAATCACATCGCAGCTTCAGCCCCAATTCGTTAATGTCTGTATGTTGATGAGCTTGCAATTT
>OY986046.1:35431952-35439452 GCA_963920215.1 Nineta flava | reverse complement strand
ATAAATAAATAAATAAATAAATAAATAAATAAATAAATAAATAAATAAATAAATAAATAAATAAATAAATAAATAAATAAATAAATAAATAAATAAATAAATAAATAAATAAATAAATAAATAAATAAATAAATAAATAAATAAATAAATAAATAAATAAATAAATAAATAAATAAATAAATAAATAAATAAATAAATAAATAAATAAATAAATAAATAAATAAATAAATAAATAAATAAATAAATAAATAAATAAATAAATAAATAAATAAATAAATAAATAAATAAATAAATAAATAAATAAATAAATAAATAAATAAATAAATAAATAAATAAATAAATAAATAAATAAATAAATAAATAAATAAATAAATAAATAAATAAATAAATAAATAAATAAATAAATAAATAAATAAATAAATAAATAAATAAATAAATAAATAAATAAATAAATAAATAAATAAATAAATAAATAAATAAATAAATAAATAAATAAATAAATAAATAAATAAATAAATAAATAAATAAATAAATAAATAAATAAATAAATAAATAAATAAATAAATAAATAAATAAATAAATAAATAAATAAATAAATAAATAAATAAATAAATAAATAAATAAATAAATAAATAAATAAATAAATAAATAAATAAATAAATAAATAAATAAATAAATAAATAAATAAATAAATAAATAAATAAATAAATAAATAAATAAATAAATAAATAAATAAATAAATAAATAAATAAATAAATAAATAAATAAATAAATAAATAAATAAATAAATAAATAAATAAATAAATAAATAAATAAATAAATAAATAAATAAATAAATAAATAAATAAATAAATAAATAAATAAATAAATAAATAAATAAATAAATAAATAAATAAATAAATAAATAAATAAATAAATAAATAAATAAATAAATAAATAAATAAATAAATAAATAAATAAATAAATAAATAAATAAATAAATAAATAAATAAATAAATAAATAAATAAATAAATAAATAAATAAATAAATAAATAAATAAATAAATAAATAAATAAATAAATAAATAAATAAATAAATAAATAAATAAATAAATAAATAAATAAATAAATAAATAAATAAATAAATAAATAAATAAATAAATAAATAAATAAATAAATAAATAAATAAATAAATAAATAAATAAATAAATAAATAAATAAATAAATAAATAAATAAATAAATAAATAAATAAATAAATAAATAAATAAATAAATAAATAAATAAATAAATAAATAAATAAATAAATAAATAAATAAATAAATAAATAAATAAATAAATAAATAAATAAATAAATAAATAAATAAATAAATAAATAAATAAATAAATAAATAAATAAATAAATAAATAAATAAATAAATAAATAAATAAATAAATAAATAAATAAATAAATAAATAAATAAATAAATAAATAAATAAATAAATAAATAAATAAATAAATAAATAAATAAATAAATAAATAAATAAATAAATAAATAAATAAATAAATAAATAAATAAATAAATAAATAAATAAATAAATAAATAAATAAATAAATAAATAAATAAATAAATAAATAAATAAATAAATAAATAAATAAATAAATAAATAAATAAATAAATAAATAAATAAATAAATAAATAAATAAATAAATAAATAAATAAATAAATAAATAAATAAATAAATAAATAAATAAATAAATAAATAAATAAATAAATAAATAAATAAATAAATAAATAAATAAATAAATAAATAAATAAATAAATAAATAAATAAATAAATAAATAAATAAATAAATAAATAAATAAATAAATAAATAAATAAATAAATAAATAAATAAATAAATAAATAAATAAATAAATAAATAAATAAATAAATAAATAAATAAATAAATAAATAAATAAATAAATAAATAAATAAATAAATAAATAAATAAATAAATAAATAAATAAATAAATAAATAAATAAATAAATAAATAAATAAATAAATAAATAAATAAATAAATAAATAAATAAATAAATAAATAAATAAATAAATAAATAAATAAATAAATAAATAAATAAATAAATAAATAAATAAATAAATAAATAAATAAATAAATAAATAAATAAATAAATAAATAAATAAATAAATAAATAAATAAATAAATAAATAAATAAATAAATAAATAAATAAATAAATAAATAAATAAATAAATAAATAAATAAATAAATAAATAAATAAATAAATAAATAAATAAATAAATAAATAAATAAATAAATAAATAAATAAATAAATAAATAAATAAATAAATAAATAAATAAATAAATAAATAAATAAATAAATAAATAAATAAATAAATAAATAAATAAATAAATAAATAAATAAATAAATAAATAAATAAATAAATAAATAAATAAATAAATAAATAAATAAATAAATAAATAAATAAATAAATAAATAAATAAATAAATAAATAAATAAATAAATAAATAAATAAATAAATAAATAAATAAATAAATAAATAAATAAATAAATAAATAAATAAATAAATAAATAAATAAATAAATAAATAAATAAATAAATAAATAAATAAATAAATAAATAAATAAATAAATAAATAAATAAATAAATAAATAAATAAATAAATAAATAAATAAATAAATAAATAAATAAATAAATAAATAAATAAATAAATAAATAAATAAATAAATAAATAAATAAATAAATAAATAAATAAATAAATAAATAAATAAATAAATAAATAAATAAATAAATAAATAAATAAATAAATAAATAAATAAATAAATAAATAAATAAATAAATAAATAAATAAATAAATAAATAAATAAATAAATAAATAAATAAATAAATAAATAAATAAATAAATAAATAAATAAATAAATAAATAAATAAATAAATAAATAAATAAATAAATAAATAAATAAATAAATAAATAAATAAATAAATAAATAAATAAATAAATAAATAAATAAATAAATAAATAAATAAATAAATAAATAAATAAATAAATAAATAAATAAATAAATAAATAAATAAATAAATAAATAAATAAATAAATAAATAAATAAATAAATAAATAAATAAATAAATAAATAAATAAATAAATAAATAAATAAATAAATAAATAAATAAATAAATAAATAAATAAATAAATAAATAAATAAATAAATAAATAAATAAATAAATAAATAAATAAATAAATAAATAAATAAATAAATAAATAAATAAATAAATAAATAAATAAATAAATAAATAAATAAATAAATAAATAAATAAATAAATAAATAAATAAATAAATAAATAAATAAATAAATAAATAAATAAATAAATAAATAAATAAATAAATAAATAAATAAATAAATAAATAAATAAATAAATAAATAAATAAATAAATAAATAAATAAATAAATAAATAAATAAATAAATAAATAAATAAATAAATAAATAAATAAATAAATAAATAAATAAATAAATAAATAAATAAATAAATAAATAAATAAATAAATAAATAAATAAATAAATAAATAAATAAATAAATAAATAAATAAATAAATAAATAAATAAATAAATAAATAAATAAATAAATAAATAAATAAATAAATAAATAAATAAATAAATAAATAAATAAATAAATAAATAAATAAATGAATAAATAAATAAATAAATAAATAAATAAATAAATAAATAAATAAATAAATAAATAGATAAATAAATAAATAAATAAATAAATTAATAAATAAATAAATAAATAAATAAATTAATTAATTAATAAATAAATAAATAAATAAATTAATACTGTTTGCAGGACAGTGCAAACCGTGAGGCATATTGTTGTGGAGTGTGTAGTCTTTGAACCTTTACGGCAAAGACTACGGCTTCGAAAAAATGTAGCACGTGCATTATCGTACAATGCGAGCTCCGCGAAGAGGATGATTACATTTTTTAATGAATCTCACCTTCTACGGAGACTCTAGGGGAAACATCTCTTGTTTTTAAAAAGTCGTCTCTTTTATGTGTTTTACTTACAGCCTCGTACAGTTTTATCTTGTTTTTAAATGTTTTTGGGATTTTAGACTATTTATTGATTTTATCTGTGATATTGTGGGCCCTTTACACATACAATTTCACTTTTTATTACACTTAGTATTTAGGTTTTATTGTTTTTATTGTAATAGTGTGGGCTCTTTACACCCACACTATTATACGTTGTTATATTTTTAGTTTTTAATAGTTTTTTTTGTTATCTAGTTTTTTAAGTATTTTTATTTGTTGCAGTGAAGGCCTTTTACACCTTCACTGCAACGTTGTTATTTGTTGTTGTTGTTTATATTTTGTTGTTAATTTTTTATATATTTTATTTTTGGTTATTTTTTTCCTACCTAGTCAATTCATTTGACTAGGTAGTGTTGTGATATTTTGTTATTTGTTAAGTTTTGTTTTTGTTATTTTTTAACCTGCGGGGGCTAATGAGCTGGTTCTCGAAGCCCCAAGAAGGGAGGTGGGTTTTAGTGGGTAGTCTGGCTGTTTGCCAGAAGCCCCACACTCAGTGCGTCAATGCATTTCCCACCTCCCTGCCGCAAAAAAAAATAAATAAATAAATTAATAAATAAATTGTTGAGTTCCTTATAATTTTGAGTTGTTTAATTTATTAGGAGTGAAATGTCATAATTTAGTGTATGTTGAAATGAATTCCTAACACTGAGCTTGACTATGCAACTTTTAATACATCAATGTCAGGATTCATAAAAACATCATTATAGACAGGTAGGTTATATCAGATATTAATTGCATTTATACTTATAGAGACGTGATGTGTAGAAATGTGTTAGAAATACAATTAGGGCCCACGTAAATTTTGAATATGTTACGTAGATACGAGGAAACTCTCCAACAGCTTGTTTCACTTAAGCAAGGAATATCAAAATGATTTTTCAAAATAGGCGGGTACTCAGCTGATTGAACAAACAATAAATCGTGAAAGAATGAGGTTATATCCTATTTTATGTTTAATTGTATTATGTCAGTTGGAATTCAAATGGTTTACATAATATTACATTTCTACAATTCAAATAAAGTCAAAGTTAAACTTTAAATGTTTGTGAGTATATATAAATTGATTAACCCCGAATAACGAATTGCAGAATATATTTAATCGATATTCATTTTGATCCTCAGACATAAAACGTATAACCTCACCTTTTCACATGAGATTTCAACGAGTAGGGTATGATTATAACGTATGGTACTCAACGATGATTTCTCAAAGATTGAAAGAAAACACTACTCTGAGTAAGTAAATCAAATTCATTTAACTTACATGTACAAATGTACCAAACTTTCTTCGTCTGGTTGATGTAGGTTACGCTAAATGAAAAACAATTTGTATGCGGATGTCTGTGGTCATGGATCTATGGTCTTGAATGTAGAATACTTCCCATAAATCCAGCAGTCCCGACTAAATTGTATAAATTCGTTTGACGATGGTTCTGAATTGTCCAATTAAATGTACAGGGCAATTATCGATGGTATATCCCAACGGATCAGGTAAATACCGAATTAATAAAACACGAAATACCCTTTATGTGTAAATTTTATTATTCTAATCAGTTGCCAAAACGTGGTAAAACAAAGCAAATTTGTACAAAATGAATTTGATAATATATTTTTAATAAATTTTTTAGATGTTTCCACAAAGAAATATATATTTGTAATGGATGTTTTTTTGTTGCTCCACCGTATTTTTTTTGAAAAAAAAACATCTCCCTAACGTGTCGTAACGACATTCAGTGTGAAACCAGTTTATTACTATGCTGAGTTGTTTAATCTAACAAATCGCGCCCGAATACCATACAAAAGGTAACTGCTTTATTATCTATGCTTAAAATACTAATACAAAAATTAGCGCGCAATTAAATTACATTATTATAAATAATTTAATTAAATATAACAGTTTGTTGATTATACAACTCAACATATTTCCACCCTTGTGTCGGAGGGGAGATGGTTTGGTCTACAGGTCGACGTTACGTGGAGCTTCTTCAGGTGTTTGGCCGTATCATGGCTGTGCCCCAGGTCGTGTGGGGTATTTATCCTGTCCAGATGGAGGCCGGAATAGATGTAGGAGCGTTTTTTTTTTTATTATTTAATATTGTTCATGTGGATAGTGACTACTATCCTACCGAAGATCTCGGATTTGGGAGGGGGTGTTCTGTCCTCCAATGTCTGAATATCCACGTCAAGTGGTTTGTTTGGCACAATTATCACGGTGAGTTGTCAAAAAAAATAAAATTTTTAATTTGTGTTTTAGTGTTTGTGGAGGGGTTCATTAACGTGGTCCGATCAACCTCTGTCGCATACGATGGTGTTTTATATATTGGACATGGCATTTCAAAAATTTACCGTTCCTTGGATCTCTAAGGATGACCTCATTTATCGTCCTAAAGTTAATTATTTTGTACGGACCCAAATATTTCGGGGAAAACTTTTTGCTTGAAACACCATGTACCGATATTTGTTTCTTCCGTAACATCACCCAGTCGTTTACCTTATAACCGTGTTTTCGCTTAGTTTTGTTAAAATAGTCCCGGCGTTTTTTAAGTGATTTCGATAGAAAGCGCTCGACCATGCTCTTGGAGGGCCTGGATGAAATAGATAGAACTGTTTGAATATCCCATAAGTGGTCCAAGGGCATGCTCAAACCTCTTCCTAAGAAAATTGACGCCGGGGTGGTATTTGTCATTTTGCTAAAGGAATTGTTATAAGCAAAAGTTGCGAAACCTAAAAATTCGTCCCAACACTGGTGCTTGGCCGAGGCCGACTCGAGCAGGGTGCTGATGTTGGAAATAAGTACTTTATTCATTGCCTCCGATTTATTGCTTCCGGGATTGAAAGGTGATAAATATCTCGGAGCGACTCCCCATCGGAAACAAAAGGTTTTATAGTATTTCGATTTGAAATAGGAGGCATTATCGCTCACCAAATAACATGGGCTTGAAAATATTTAAAAAAAACTTTCCAATTCAGCACATATTGAAGCAGATGTGCACGTCTTCAAAGTAAAGGTTTTCACGAACCTGCTAAAGGAATCGACGACGACCAACACGAACCTGGACTTTGACGGTGTTAAAAGTAAAGGACCAAGTATGTCGACGTGTAAGGATTCGTATACATGTTTGGGGTTGAAAGGATTCATGATAGGACGGTGGGGTTTTGTCGATATCTTATGTTTCTGACATGCGTCACAGGATCTTACATAAGATACAACATCCTTGTAGAGGCCTTCCCAGTAAAATCTTCTGGAGATGTTGCTAAACGTTTTATGACAACCCTGATGGGCAGCGAGTAAATTGTCATGGAAGTAAAACATGACCGCTTGACGTAGTTTTTCAGGTAGATAAATCCTCCTTTTTTTGTGTTTCCCAACCAATTTACATAAAAAGCCCGAATGGATAGTGAAATCCTTAAAATTTTGTCTGTCGTG
>OY986046.1:35429602-35431752 GCA_963920215.1 Nineta flava | reverse complement strand
AATATAATAATAATTATTAATATTATTATTATTATTATTAATTATTATTATTAATATTATTATTATTATTATTATTATTATTATTATTATTATTATTATATTATTATTATTATTATTATTATTATTATTATTATTTATTATTATTATTATTATTATTATTATTATTATTATATTATTATTATTATTATTATTATTATTATTATTATTATTATTATAATATATTATTATTATTATTATTATTATTATTATATTATTATTATATTATTAATTATTATTATTATTATTATTATTATTATTATTATTATTATTATTATTATTATATTATTATTATTATTATTATTATTATATATTATTATTATTATTATTATTATTATTATTATTAGTTATTATTATTATTATTATATTATTATTATTATTATTATTATTATTATTATTATTATTATTATTATTATTATTATTATATTATTATTATTATTATTATTATTATTAATATTATTATTATTATTATTATTATTATTATTATTATTATTATTATTATTATTATTATTATTATTATTATTATTATTATTATTATTATTTTTATTATTATTATTATTATTATTATTATATTATTATTATTATTATTATTATTATTATTATTATTATTATTATTATTATTATATTATTATTATTATTATTATTATTATTATTATTATTATTATTATTATTATATTATTATTATTATTATTATATTATTATTATTATTATTATTATTATTATTATTATTATTATTATTATTATTATTATTATATATTATTATTATTATTATTATTATTATTATTATTATTATTATTATTATTATTATTATTATTATTATTATTATTATTATTATTATTATTATTATTATTATTATTATTATTATTATTATTATTATTTATTATTATTATTATTATTATTATTATTAATTATTATTATTATTATTATATTATTATTATTATTATTATTATTATTATTATTATTATTATTATTATTATTATTTATTATTATTATTATTATTATTATTATTATTATTATTATTATTATTATTATTATTATTATTATTATTATTATTATTATTATTATTATTATTATTATTATTATTATTATTATTATTATTATTATTATTATTATTATTATTATTATTATTATTATTATTATTATTATTATTATTATTATTATTATTATTATTATTATTATTATTATTATTATTATTATTATTATTATTATTATTATTATTATTATTATTATTATTATTATTATTATTATTATTATTATTATTATTATTATTATTATTATTATTATTATTATTATTATTATTATTATTATTATTTATTATTATTATTATTATTATTATTATTATTATTATTATTATTATTATTATTATTATTATTATTATTATTATTATTATTATTATTATTATTATTATTATTATTATTATTATTATTATTATTATTATTATTATTATTATTATTATTATTATTATTATTATTATTATTATTATTATTATTATTATTATTATTATTATTATTATTATTATTATTATTATTATTATTATTATTATTATTATTATTATTATTATTATTATTATTATTATTATTATTATTATTATTATTATTATTATTATTATTATTATTATTATTATTATTATTATTATTATTATTATTATTATTATTATTATTATTATTATTATTATTATTATTATTATTATTATTATTATTATTATTATTATTATTATTATTATTATTATTATTATTATTATTATTATTATTATTATTATTATTATTATTATTATTATTATTATTATTATTATTATTATTATTATTATTATTATTATTATTATTATTATTATTATTATTATTATTATTATTTATTATTATTATTATTATTATTATTATTATTATTATTATTATTATTATTATTATTATTATTATTATTATTATTATTATTATTATTATTATTATTATTATTATTATTATTATTATTATTATTATTATTATTATTATTATTATTATTATTATTATTTATTATTATTATTATTATTATTATTATTATTATTATTATTATTATTATTATTATTATTATTATTATTATTATTATTATTATTATTATTATTA
This sequence comes from Nineta flava, assembly GCA_963920215.1. Lineage (NCBI taxonomy): Eukaryota > Metazoa > Arthropoda > Insecta > Neuroptera > Chrysopidae > Nineta > Nineta flava. Next base: position 35,429,620 of record OY986046.1, on the reverse strand, counting down.
TTATTATTATTATTATTA
>OY986046.1:35219602-35424602 GCA_963920215.1 Nineta flava | reverse complement strand
TTATTATTATTATTATTATTATTATTATTATTATTATTATTATTATTATTATTATTATTATTATTATTATTATTATTATTATTATTATTATTATTATTATTATTATTATTATTATTATTATTATTATTATTATTATTATTATTATTATTATTATTATTATTATTATTATTATTATTATTATTATTATTATTATTATTATTATTATTATTATTATTATTATTATTATTATTATTATTATTATTATTATTATTATTATTATTATTATTATTATTATTATTATTATTATTATTATTATTATTATTATTATTATTATTATTATTATTATTATTATTATTATTATTATTATTATTATTATTATTATTATTATTATTATTATTATTATTATTATTATTATTATTATTATTATTATTATTATTATTATTATTATTATTATTATTATTATTATTATTATTATTATTATTATTATTATTATTATATTATTATTATTATTATTATTATTATTATTATTATTATTATTATTATTATTATTATTATTATTATTATTATTATTATTATTATTATTATTATTATTATTATTATTATTATTATTATTATTATTATTATTATTATTATTATTATTATTATTATTATTATTATTATTATTATTATTATTATTATTATTATTATTATTATTATTATTATTATTATTATTATTATTATTATTATTATTATTATTATTATTATTATTATTATTATTATTATTATTATTATTATTATTATTATTATTATTATTATTATTATTATTATTATTATTATTATTATTATTATTATTATTATTATTATTATTATTATTATTATTATTATTATTATTATTATTATTATTATTATTATATTATTATTATTATTATTATTATTATTATTATTATTATTATTATTATTATTATTATTATTATTATTATTATTATTATTATTATTATTATTATTATTATTATTATTATTATTATTATTATTATTATTATTATTATTATTATTATTATTATTATTATTATTATTATTATTATTATTATTATTATTATATTATTATTATTATTATTATTATTATTATTATTATTATTATTATTATTATTATTATTATTATTATTATTATTATTATTATTATTATTATTATTATTATTATTATTATTATTATTATTATTATTATTATTATTATTATTATTATTATTATTATTATTATTATTATTATTATTATTATTATTATTATTATTATTATTATTATTATTATTATTATTATTATTATTATTATTATTATATTATTATTATTATTATTATTATTATTATTATTATTATTATTATTATTATTATTATTATTATTATTATTATTATTATTATTATTATTATTATTATTATTATTATTATTATTATTATTATTATTATTATTATTATTATTATTATTATTATTATTATTATTATTATTATTATTATTATTATTATTATTATTATTATTATTATTATTATTATTATTATTATTATTATTATTATTATTATTATTATTATTATTATTATTATTATTATTATTATTATTATTATTATTATTATTATTATTATTATTATTATTATTATTATTATTATTATTATTATTATTATTATTATTATTATTATTATTATTATTATTATTATTATTATTATTATTATTATTATTATTATTATTATTATTATTATTATTATTATTATTATTATTATTATTATTATTATTATTATTATTATTATTATTATTATTATTATTATTATTATTATTATTATTATATTATTATTATTATTATTATTATTATTATTATTATTATTATTATTATTATTATTATTATTATTATTATTATTATTATTATTATTATTATTATTATTATTATTATTATTATTATTATTATTATTATTATTATTATTATTATTATTATTATTATTATTATTATTATTATTATTATTATTATTATTATTATTATTATTATTATTATTATTATTATTATTATTATTATTATTATTATTATTATTATTATTATTATTATTATTATTATTATTATTATTATTATTATTATATTATTATTATTATTATTATTATTATTATTATTATTATTATTATTATTATTATTATTATTATTATTATTATTATTATTATTATTATTATTATTATTATTATTATTATTATTATTATTATTATTATTATTATTATTATTATTATTATTATTATTATTATTATTATTATTATTATTATTATTATTATTATTATTATTATATTATTATTATTATTATTATTATTATTATTATTATTATTATTATTATTATTATTATTATTATTATTATTATTATTATTATTATTATTATTATTATTATTATTATTATTATTATTATTATTATTATTATTATTATTATTATTATTATTATTATTATTATTATTATTATTATTATTATTATTATTATTATTATTATTATTATTATTATTATTATTATTATTATTATTATTATTATTATTATTATTATTATTATTATTATTATTATTATTATTATTATTATTATTATTATTATTATTATATTATTATTATTATTATTATTATTATTATTATTATTATTATTATTATTATTATTATTATTATTATTATTATTATTATTATTATTATTATTATTATTATTATTATTATTATTATTATTATTATTATTATTATTATTATTATTATTATTATTATTATTATTATTATTATTATTATTATTATTATTATTATTATTATTATTATTATTATTATTATTATTATTATTATTATTATTATTATTATTATTATTATTATTATTATTATTATTATTATTATTATTATTATTATTATTATTATTATTATTATTATTATTATTATTATTATTATTATTATTATTATTATTATTATTATTATTATTATTATTATTATTATTATTATTATTATTATTATTATTATTATTATTATTATTATTATTATTATTATTATTATTATTATTATTATTATTATTATTATTATTATTATTATTATTATTATTATTATTATTATTATTATTATTATTATTATTATTATTATTATTATTATTATTATTATTATTATTATTATTATTATTATTATTATTATTATTATTATTATTATTATTATTATTATTATTATTATTATTATTATTATTATTATTATTATTATTATTATTATTATTATTATTATTATTATGTTTTTAGGTGTATCTCTCCATATTGTAAAAGATATTTATTAAACAATAAATGTTTTATAAAACTATTTCTAAATTGATTGAATAATCTACTGGGCAATAATCGGTAGGTCAACCTTTATTGAAACATCGTTCCGCCTTACTTCAAAACATATCTTTTTTACTTACTCTCACACAGCTAATGGAGAGCCTTGCGGCTCCGAAGAGCCGTCTGTGCCAAAAAGACTCAACAGTAATACTTGAATTACCTATAAACACTGTCTGTAAGTCCATTCTGATTATTTGTGTGGTTTTTCCATGTTTTGTGTCTGGTATTCCGGTCACCGAAAATAAGTACTTTATTACTGGCACCTGTTTGTATGTCTAAATCGCTGTGTGTGAATTTATTAGATGGGCTATTATATATCACAGGTTGGCAGGGTTTGACTTTACAAGCTCTGAGTATGAGGTAGGAACAGAGATAGAATAAATACAGGGTACCTACGAATTATTATTATTTCTTCTTTTTATTCAAACATTTTCTGAAAAAAATATTAATAAAATATAATAATACCAACCCTTTTTTGTGGTCACTATCTATTATAATTATACAAAGTAAACACTATTGATTATAACATAGGTGGACAGGATTTGACTTAACAAGCTCTGAGTGAGAGGTAGGAACAGAGATAGAATAAATACAGGGTTACTATTATTATTATTAGGGTCCTGCGAATTATTATTATTTTCTGTTTTAATTGAAACATTTTCTGAAAAAAATATAATAATAAAATATAATAATACCAACCCTTTTTTATGGTCACTATCTATTATAATTATACAAAGTAAACACTATTGACTATACAATACATACAATAGTATTGTGTGTAAACAATACATTAATATATTTGTGTATGAATAAAATATAAATCTTTTGATCATTTACGTTAACCGCTTGACAATTGTAAAACGCTTGTAATTTTTTTGATGGTTTAGCCTTTGTTTAGATTTTAGAATTAGATTTTTTGGAAATTCCGAATAATTTGCCGAAAGTATTCATATCGGAGAACTAATCAACAATTGTATACCAGATTTAATTATTTTTTCTTAGTAGAGGGTATAATGTCATGGGAAATTGATGACCCTGGATACAATTAACATGCCAATGATAAAGCAGGGGGGGTGGGGGTTAATTTGTTACTAATTTCTAAATGGTTAAATTTAACATAAAGTGGGAATTTTATGATAGCTTACTCCACCTGACTGCATTGTTTTGATTTAGTCTACTTTGAATTAAAAAAGAGAAGTACTATTCGTGCTATTGAAAATTATTTTTCGCATAATTTCTGTTTTCAAAAACATAAAAGTAGTGATTTTAATAATGGAGAATACATCACAAGCAGTCCTGGATAAGTTCAGCAATGGAGGAGCGGCGCCGTCTGTGAAGAAAAGAAGAATATTTTTAGGCATCACCGAGTGGGAGCATCGTTTTGGTATATTTAACAAAACTGATGAAGAGGTTATTTGCCTAATTTGTGTTAAAACGTTTACTTGTTTAAAAAGAAGTAATTTCCAACGTCATTATACCGCGAAACATTCTGCCGAGTTTGATAAATTCGAAATAGGCACAGCAGAACACGATCGCGTAATTGCTGTATTTAAAAATTATTATTTTGAATCATCGTCCGCCAAAAAATTATATATTAATAATAATGCATTGGTAGGCAACCTGTATTGAAACATCGTTCCGTTTTACTTCAAAATATACCTTGCCTACTTACTCTCACTTTCTTAGGGAGAGCCCCGTGGCTCCGGAGAGCCGTCCACCTCTGTAATATACTCTTGTGATCTGTAAAAGCGTAAACAGTTTTTAAATTTTATGGCTATTGCTTCTATTGTTAGCGTGCTGGGTATTTTCATTTCAACATAAGGTATATTATTTTTTATTATTATTGCTAGTCCGCCTCCATGGGCTTTCTGTCTTTTCGTATTATTTGGTAATTTTTTTTTTTAAGTTTTCATTTTTGTTTCGTTAATAAGTATTATGTCTAGTTTGTGTGTCTGTTTGAATTATTTTAGTTCTGTAATTTTGGATTTTAGTCCGTTAGCATTCCATTTGCAAATTTTAGTAGCCATTTAATTTGTAAATTGGGTGGCACAGAAGTCTCTAAATGCAAAAAATTTTTCAACTTCAGTTTTGCATGTTATAAGTATGCCATTAAGGTCCTTAATGGGTTTTAACATCATTGTTACATCAATTAGGCAATAAAGTAGACTCATTTTACTTACCCGTTCGTTCATTGGGTCGTTGTTTGTTACCCGTGCTCCATGCATTTGTTTTTGGAAGGGTGCTGGAATGTATGTTTAGCTTGATGGTACAAATTTTGTTGTGTTTATGCATTTTAATAATTGTTTGTTTTCTTCGCTTTTGATTGTTATTTTTGTACATTCTTTCGTCCAATGTTGTTCTGCACATTTTTGGCAGTTTGGTGTTCGTGACAGTTTGTAGTAGCATGACCCCATTATTGGCACCTATGGCATTGTATAATTGTTTTGTTGTTGTAGTGTTTTTGTCACTCTATTTTTGTGTTGTATATGTATAAATATTGTGTTTTAAGAAATTAAGATTTATGGATTGTATCATAATTACGAGAAAAGCTGGATTACGCGTGTTTTTCATTTTGTATGTGTTTATCACTATAATTTTGTATCGTATGATGTTTGTTATTTTTAGGTGTGTATGTGTGGTATTCGTATTTGAAATTTTCGAGGGCTTTTAAATATAGTTCGCATTCACTATTGCCCTTGATGAAGAGGTTAGTGGTATAGTTTGTATATTTAATGTGATAACCTTTTTTTATTGATTGGGTTAACATTATTGTTAGTGATTTGTTATCTGTGCCACGGGTGTGGAAACTATTGGTGGTGGTAATTTCTTTTTTTTTACACTATTGTTTATTTCACTTGATTTAGAGTTTATTAATGCTGTTGGTTGATTGAAATCAGTGCTTGTGTTGTCTTGATCAGCTGTTTCCATGTCATCAATATTGTTTTGAAATAATTGATATTTGTTACTTGTTACTACATTGTACGTAGTACTATTGTTGTTTTGGAAACAAGTTGGTAAATTTTATTTGACACTTTAAGTAGTATTGCATTCACTGTTTTTAAAGAGCGGCGTCGGCAAAGTCTAGCCTTGATAAATTTATTGTTGTCACTTATTTTAATTTTTGTATTATAACATGCAATGCACATAAATTTTAACTGTGTTATACTGTACACTATATGTTGTTTGTATGTGTGTATTTTTACTACCTGTGTAGGTATCAAATATTCGGAAATCCACTTGTTTACTATTTCGTTGTTGTAAACTACTGCTGTGTTGCACGTGTGTTCACTATGACTGTCATACAGAAACTAGAGACGAGAACTGGCGTATTCAACATTGTATGGCCTTTGCCATCGGTTAAAGAAATTTTAAGGGATCATATAGTTTTAAAATTAAAATTGTTTTTAATAAGTTGAGAAGTTTAATTCATTAATCGAAACAAATCAAGTAACACCTTATATAAACTAAATTATAATGAAAATATATAACTCTTATTTCACATTAATTTGTGGCCTTTGAATAAAAGGTCTATGATCGATGAATGTTATTATCAATAATTCATTGTATATAATTTATGCTTTCTTTTCAGTTTTCTTTGGCAATAGCACTGCTTGAACATTTGGTAATACATCACCTTGGGCAATTATTACACCAGATAAAAATTTATTTAATTCTTCATCATTACGAGTTGCTAATTGTAAATGACTAGGTATAATGCGAGTTTTCTGGTTATCACGAGCTGCATTACCAGCTAATTCAAGAACTTCAGCAGCTTAATATTCCATAACTGCTGCCAAATAAACTGGAGCACCAACATCCACTCGTTCAGCATAGTTTCCTTTCGAAATAATCTGTGAATTCTTCTAACATTGAGAATTGTAATCTTGCACGACTTGATCTTGACTTTGCTTTACCCTTAACTTTACCACCTTTGCACGTCCTGACATTTTTGTATTATTTTTTATTATTAAAAAAATTAAATGCGTAACACTTGTATGTTTATTGTAAAGAATCTCGTACAACAATGTTAACAGTTCAAGTTCAAAATGAATTTATTAAATCGTCTGTTTAATATTAAAGTTATAGTACCTAGTCTAGACTATACCTATACAATCATCTTATAAATAAAATACATCAAATTATTGTAAAAGTGAACATACATCGTTTAAATTTAATGGAAAAAACTTATATAAAAACCATTTAAATCATAACTTAACCTAATTTTGGTTGATAGTCCACCCCTAAACTAAGTGATCGGATAGTAGGGTGCCCAGTTTCTCGGTGGAGGGTTTTAGCCGGATATCGTAGGGGGGCTTTCGAAATCGTCCGAAGACAACGATTTTGAAATTTTTGCATTTTTGCAAGTTGCGATGGTACAACGTTCGACCAAATTAGGGCAGCGTATGTGAGTACGGGCCGAATACATGACTTGTAAAGTCGATGTTTCAACTGTTCATCCAATCTACTCCTAATGTTGAGAAATGGGTACAACCCCGCAAAGGATGCGTTTCCAAGGGCGAGACGTTTTTTAGCGTTCTTCGTCCAATCCAACTGTCTTTGAAGAGTAACTCCCAGATACTCAACACTTTGGGTCTGTTGGATTACCGTGTTAAACATCTTCAGTTCAAGTGGGTAAGAAGAAAATTTAGTTTTCTTTGTGAACAAGACGGACTGAGTCTTCGTAGTATTAATTTTGATTTTACACTTCTTGAAATTGCTTTCAAGCGTGGATAAGCGAGACTGAAGGGAGCTCGACATAAGTTTTGGCTGCCAAGAAGTGCCGTAGATTGCTGTATCGTCAGCAAAGAGGGCCGTTTCGGTAGCTCGATCTTTCGGGATATCGATTATATAATATAAAAAGAGGCGGGGTCCTAGCAAGGAGCCTTGAGGTACACCAGCCTTTACACGACATTGGTTCGATGTACTTTGTTGGAGATGAATTCTGGAATTTCGGTTAGATAGGTAGGAAATAAGGAATATCAGGATGTAGTTAGGTATGTTGAATTTGGAAAGTTTGTGGATAAATCCATCGTGCCAAACTGTATAGAAAGCTTTTTCGATGTCCAAAAGGACCATGCCTGGATTTATTCCAGTTAAATCCAGAAGAAATGTGATCAGTGAGTCGGTGAAGCTGAGTCACTGTTGAGTGTTTCGATCTAAAACTAAACTGTTGGGGAATCCACTGCCCGTGGATATCTTCATGCGACTGCAGCCGGTTCAAAACTACTTTTTCCATGAACTTGCTGAGAGATGGCAGCAAACTGATGGGTCGGTAGCTTTAGGGCGACTTAAGTTGCTTTCCCGGCTTCGGAAGAGGTAGCACTTTGGCAGCTTTCCAAAGGTCAGGAAAATAACCAAGTCTCAAGCACGCAGAATAGATATAACTGAGCTGTACAACCGTCTTTCGGGGAAGATAGTGGAGCACAACGTTAGTTATTCCATCATCGCCGGGAGCCTTCCTACACTTAAGTTTCCTTAAAATGTTTGAAACCTCCTGAGGCGATACGCATTCGACTTCGGTTGGGTTAATGATGGAAGAGCGAATATTTTCCAAAGATTTGGACACCAAGCGGGCCGTTTCTTCATCGTGATATTCGTCGCCACCGGTTAAACTGTGTGCCTTAGAGAATGTGTCAGCAAGAAGTTCAGCTTTGTCTGAATCTGAGTAGAGATACCCATTTTCTGACAAAAGAGCGGGCAGTCTGCTGGAACGTTTACGCAAATTTTTAGCAATTGTCCAAACACTGTTGTCACGAGTGGTCAGAGCCGCCATCCTCTCGTTCCACATTTCATCTCTGGTGCGCGTGACTTTTCTTCGGATATCAGCTGACATTTGCTTCACGGCGTCGTGAAGCTCAGGCAGCCTAAGTTTTTGCCAAAATTTACGTAGTTTGTTTCGAGTCTGTATAAGTCGTAGTGTGTCATCATCTAGTTTAAGTTGAAAGCCGAAAGATCGAGTTTTCTTAGGGATAGATTTCTCGGTAGCAGCTACGAGATTTCCCGTCAGTTCACTAAGCTCTAAATCTATCTGTTCGGTCGTTTTGATATGTGGAGTGATCAAAGTTTCGACGTTGAGATACTGTTTGAAAAGTTTCCAATCCGTTTTCTCAAAGTCCAGCCGGGTCTGTAAAGTTACAGCACCCCTCATTTCACCTAGAGTGAAAGTGATGGGGCGATGGTCGCTCTGCAAATCCAGGTGAACATCAAGATCAACAGACGGTCACAAATCTTGAGTATCGCTAAATCGATGGTTTCGGGTAGGCGGTGGGCAGCATCAGGGTAATACGTGGGTTCCTCAGGGTACGCAACAATGAAGTTTCGTTTGAGAGAATTTGCAAAAAGTGCAATCCCGCTAGAATTGTTAGACATACAGTTCCATGATATATGACGCGCATTATAATCACCCATGATCACAGCACGATCATGGGTCCTTAAAACGCGGTCAATATCTTTTTCCTGTAAGAGTCTATCAGGGGGGTTGTATAAAGATGTAACTACCACTATTAGCCACTATAACTACTATAACTACCACTATAACTATCACTATGAGCCAAAATAAGAATGGAGATGGCTTCAAAACTACCATCTTCAGGAGGCAAGAGAGAGTGGTGGGCATCGTGTCGAACAAAAAGAGCAACGCCCCCACCATTTCTGATTTGATGCTGTTGGAAAAATGAGTGTAGCTCTGGAAGTTTGCGATGGAGACTTTGAGATATCCACTGTAGAAATCGGATTTGGGGCCTAGCAGAAGGATGGGATGCCTTTTTCGAATAGATGAGTAGTCATCTTGAAAAACACGAGGAGTTTTTCGGAGTTCAAGTTGCACGATTTCCAAGCAGTCTCCACTTCAATCCTGAGTTTCGGGAGGGTTATGAAGTCAAAAGCGTTGTTCTCCGTTGGAGTTGAAGATGCCGGGGATTCTAAGGCCTCGGTCAAGAATGGGTTAAATGGTGAAAGAGGGGTGTTACACAAAATGTCGATTACCTACTTTTCTGAATTCTTTTTGGGTACTGGAACGTACTTCGTTGAAACCAATGGTGTTGATGTTGGCTTCCTACTGGCTAGAACTCTGCTTGGCTTGTTGACCTCTTTTGCGTGAGGGAGGGCCAGGAACTGGCCTGAAGCGACGGTGGTATTGGGTGGCTTTGCGCCACGCCCGAAGCGGCCTTGCGCCTCGCTCCTACTGCTGCTTAGTGGGATCCCGTCGCCGCCACGTGCGGGACAGTCCATAGAACTGGCCGGGTGCGAAGCGCTACAACTGCAGCATTTCGCAGGATCCGACCGTGGGACTGCGCATTCTCGTGAGCCGTGGTTTTCACCACACTTCACACAACGCACAGTTTCTCGACAGTTCCGTGAACCATGCCCGTATACCTGACAGCGGTGGCATTGAATGGCTCCCCGCTTGTTGATGTATTTTTCGATGCCAACTCTGACACCACAAATCCACTTGACGTTGAGGACGCTTTGTGCTTGCGTCCCCTTTTCAAATTGGATGAGACGAGATACTCTTACGCTCTCGTCTCCAGTTTTGCTGAAAAGCACGACCTTATTAGGCTTAAGGCCGCACTTTTTTAACTCTTCAGCCACCATATCGTCGGTGTGGTGGCGCATGGTGCCATGAACAATGAACTTTGGTTCATGGTCACTTTTATTGCCGTAAAAGTGGAACGGCAACTAGATCTCTTCTAACCTGGCCTTACATTTGGAATAGTCCGAGTCAGTTTCGCAGTGGACACTTATTGTGCTGGGCCCAAAAATGAACCTAATCGAGCCCTTGGCTGCCGCTTTTATGGCTTCCTTGACCTGCCTGAAATTGGTAAGACCAATGTGAACCAAAATAGGACTCGGTTTCTTTGCTGCAGGTCGAGTTGCTGACACAGCTTCGGTGGTATCGACCAACAGTCTGTACCTGTTGCTGATCTCAGTTGCCGCATTTTTGTGGACGGTTGGGGCCAATGATCTCTTCTTCCTTTTGTTGCTGACGGGTTTAAACCCATCCTCTTCCATTGGTGATGCTGTTGATGTTGCTGCTGGTGTTGATGGTGATGTGGTGAATATCGTTGGTTTCGGTGCCACCGCCTTGCCTTCGGTGGTGTTCATCTTCAGTTTAAATTCCAACCTAGATATCAGAGGAAATACACATTAAATTTTAAAAATAAAATAAGAGCGCCTAAATAAAATGAAAAGCATTTAATGGTTGTAGGAATTACAATCAAGAAATATATTTCAGGGTTATTTATTTTGAATATAAATAAAAGATTTCTATTCAGTTCTATTACAAAAATCCCCGACAATAGAATCTAATAAAATATTGTCAAGGGTAAATTCGTAAAAGCACGAAATAACTCTTTCTTTGGTTTTTCCTGAATTGTCAACGCAGCATGAATCCAGTATAATAGTGTATTATCAATAGATTTAATAAAGTGTAAAAACCCAGAAAAAACTATTTTTTTTATTTCCGACAATAAATAAATATATTGTAAGATGATTGCAGGTAAGAGATCTCAGTAAAAATTTGAGATAACTTGTTTCGATACAGCGATGTTAACAGTGTCAACATCTAACATCGAAAATACATACAATAGTATTGTGTGTAAACAATACATTGAATACTCTCTGGAATTTTGGGCATAATATGTACCTTTTAAATAATTTCATATATTTGTGTATGAATAAAATATAAATCTTTTGATCTTTTACGATTACCGCTAGACAAGTAAATCGCTTGTAATTTTTTTGATGGTTTAGCCTTTGTTTAGATTTAAGAATTAGGTTTTTGTAAATTCCGAATAATTTGCCAAAAGTATTCATATCGGAGAACTAATCAACAATTATATACCTGTTTTAATTATTTTTTCTTAGTAGAGGGTATAATGTCATGGGAATTTGATGACCCTGGATACAATTAACATGCCAATGATATAGCAGGGTGGGTGGGGTTAATTTGTTACTAATTTCTAAATGGTTAAATTTTACATAAAGTGGGAATTTTATGATAGCTTACTCAACCTGACTGCGTTGTTTTGATTTAGACTACTTCGAATTAAAAAAGTGAAAAGTTCTATTCGTGCTATTGAAAATTATTTTTCGCATAATTTCTTTCTTCAAAAAACATAAAAGTAGTGATTTTAATAATGGAGAATACAATACAAGCAGTCTTGGATAAATTCACTAATAGAGGAGCGGCGCCGTCTGTGAAGAAAAGGAGGATATTTTTAGGCATCACCGAGTGGGAGCATCGTTTTGGTATATTTAACAAAACTGATAAAGGGGTTATTTGCCTAATTTGTGTTAAAACGTTTACTTGTTTAAAAAGAAGTAATTTCCAACGTCATTATACCGCGAAACATTCTGCCGAGTTTGATAAATTCGAAATAGGCACAGCAGATCACGATCGCGTACTTGCTGTTATTAAAAATAATTATTTTTAATCATCGTCCGCCAAAAAATTATATATTAGTAATAATAGGCAACCTTAATTGAAACATCGTTCCGTTTTACTTCAAAATATACCTTGCACACTTACTCTCACTTTCTTAGGGGGAGGGCTATATGGCTATTGCTTCTATAGTTAGCATGCTGGGTATTTTCATTTCAACATAAGGTATATTAATTTTTATTATTATTGCTAGTCCGCCTCCATGGGCCATCTGTCTTTTCGTATTATTTGGTAATTTTTTTTTTTTAATTTGTCTCTGCCTGTCATTTTTATTTCGTTAATAAGTATTATGTCTAGTTTGTGTGTCTGTTTGAATTATTTTAGCTCTGTAATTTTGGATTTTAGTCCGTTAGCATTCCATTTGCAAATTTTAGTAGCCATTTAATTTGTAAATTGGGTGGCACAGAAGTCTCTAAATGGAAAAAATTTTTCAACTTCAGTTTTGCATGTTAAAAGTATGCCATGAAGATCCTTAATGGGTTTTAACATCTTTGTGACGTCAATTAGACCATAAAGTAGACTCATTTTACTTACCCGTTCGTTCATTGGGTCGTTGTTTGTTGTTGTAGTTTGTGAGTTTGTTTGTTGAGGTGTGTTTCTCCTATTGAGTGGGTTTCCCGAGCTCCATGCATTTGCTTTTGGGATGGGTGCTGGAATGATTTGCTGAATGTTTAGCTTGATGGTACAAATTTTGTTGTGTTTATGCATTTTAATAATTGTTTGTGTTCTGCGCTTTTGATTATTATTTTTGTACAGTCTTTCGTCCAATGTTGTTTTGCACATTTTTGGCAGTTTGGTGTTGCGTGACAGTTTGTTGTAGCATGACCAGATTATTGGCACCAATAGCATTGTATAATTGTTTTGTTGTTGTAGTGTTTTTGCCACTCTATTTTTGTGTTATACATGTATTTAATATTGTGTTTTAAGAAATTAAGATTTATGGGTTGTTCCATAATTACGAGGAAAGCTGGATTACGCGTGTGTTTCAATTTGTATGTGTTTATCACTATAATTTTGTTGTGGGATTCGACGTCTTCTTTGATGTCAGACGTCAGTCCGTGTAGGACAATCGTATGATGTTTGTTATTTTTAGGTGTGTATGTATGGTATTCGTATTTTGAATTTTCGAGGGCTTTAAAATATAGTTCGCATTCACTGTTGCCTTTGATGAAGAGGTTTGTGGTATAGTTTGTATATTTTATGTGATAACGTTTTTTTATTGATTGGTTTAACATTATTGTTAGTGATTTGTGATCTGTGCCACGAGTGTGGAAAACTATTGGTGGTGGTAGTTTCATTTTTTTTACACTTTTGTTTATTTCACTTGATTTAGAGTTTATTAATGTTGTTGGTTGATTCAAATCAGTGCTTGTTTTGTCTTGATCAGCTATTTCCATGTCATCTATATTGTTTTGAAATAATTGATATTTGTTACTTGTTACTACATTGTACGTAGTACTATTGTTGTTTTGGAAACTAGTTGGTAAATTTTATTTGACACTTTAAGTAGTTTTCACTTTTTTTAAAGAGCGGCGTCGGCAAAGTCTAGCCTTGATAAATTTATTGTTGTCACTTATTTTAATTTTTGTATTATAACAAGCAATTCACATAAATTTTAACTGTGTTACACTGTACACTATATGTTGTTTGTATGTGTGTATTCTTACTACCAGTGTAGGTATCAAACATTCGGAAATCCACTTGTTCACTATTTCGTTGTTGTAAACTACTGCCGTGTTGCACGTGTGTACACTATGACTGCCGTACATAGACTAGAGACGGGAACTGGTGTATTCAACATTGTATGGCCGTTGCCATTGGTTAAAGAAATTTTAAGGGATCATATATTTTTAAAATTAAAATTGTTTTTAATAAGTTGAGAAGTTTAATTAATTAATCGAAACAAATCAAGTAACACCTTATATATAATAAATTATAATAAAAATATATCACTCTTATTTCACATTAATTTGTGGCCTTTGAATAAAAGGTGTATGATCGATGAATATTATTATCTATAATCCAATGTATATAATTTATGCTTTCTTTTCAGTTTTGTTTGGCAATAACACTGCTTGAACATTTGGTAATACATCACCTTGGGCAATTGTTACATCAGATAATAATTTATTTAATTCTTCATCATAACTAATTGCTAATTGTAAATGACGAGGTATAATACGAGTTTTCTTGTTATCACGAGCTGCATTACCAGCTAATTCAAGAACTTCAGCAGCTTAATATTCCATAACAGCTGCCAAATAAACTGAAGCGCCAACACCCACTCGTTCAGCATAATTTCCTTTCCGAAATAATCTGTGAGTTCTTCTAACAGCGAATTGTAATCCTGCACGACTTGATCCTGACTTTGCTTTACCCTTAACTTTACCACCTTTGCACGTCCTGACATTTTTATATTTTTTTTTATTAATAAAAAAATTAAATGCGTAACACTTGTATGTTTATTGTACAGAATCTCGTACAACAATGTTAAAATGTTAAGGTTATTCAATTAATTTATAATATTTATAATTTATCATATGTTAGGTATTAACCAATAGTATTATAGAAATAACATAGACCAATGAGCGGACGGCATTCATATATCATGTAAGATCGGTTTTCATACATAAATATATATATCATAAAACTTGAACAACTATTTGTTATTGAAAAACAAATTGCTTTGTGAGAGTATCAATTGTTCACAAAAAAGGCCACCTAAAACAAGTGGAAGGGTAGCAAAAAAAGCTGGTAAAGCACAAAAGAATATTTCAAAGAGTGTGAAAAGGAAAAGAGGAAGTGTAAGGAATCATACGCAATTTACATATTCAAAGTATTGAAACAATTACATCCTGATACAGGTATATCTAGTAAAGCTATGATTATCATGAACAATTTTGCTAATGATATTTTTGAACGTATTGCTGCTGAAGCATCACGTTTAGCTTACTATAATAAACGTTCAACAATTAAAAGTCGGGAAATTCAAACTGCAGTTCGACTATTAGTACCTAGTGAATTAGCAAGATATGCAGGCACTAAAGCTTTTCATACATATACAAGTATAAAATAATATAATTCGAAGTGGTATTTAATAAATATACAAACATCATCCTATGAAATCGGCTTTTTTTTAAGAAAGCCATCAAATATTTTCAAATTAAAGTAAAATATTATTAATATCAAATAATTAATTAATGAGGGGTAAATTGCTTAAATGTAAGAAAGAATTTGGTAGAAATTTATTTCGTAAGTTTTCCCTTAGTATGTTTTTAAAATTTTATAATGCGAAAAAAACCAAACCTTACTTTTTATTCGAAAAATTTATAAGAACTAAAGTTGTAGATACTAAGTTTTACTGTAATTTTGTTTCTTATCATTTTTTCTGTTACCCAAATATTTACAGAAATATTGGCGGTTTAAGATTGAAAGTTAAATTTCTCTACATCTCTGTACACATTAGAGATTGAGCAAAAATGATAAGGTGATGATTTGTAGCAAACATGATTTTCTACAACTTAATTCCTTACGCATTTTTCTTTTGTTCTAATATTCAGGGAGATATTTTGTGTTTTCTTCTTTCTTTATGTCCCCCCTTTACCCTTTGAAATGGGCCTTGTAAATACTAAAATCATATACGACATTTGTGACCGCAAGAGAATGATTTATGTATTCTGAGGAAATTCGCTAAGTTGAAGCAGCTCCTGCGTAACGAATTTTTTTTCAATATGAAGATAGATGTTCCAAATTTTGTAATTCCCCTTCCCTATAACCCCCGTATCTTCTAACCGATTCCGATAAGGTTACCATAAAAATGCATTGCCATCAGAACTGAAACAACATGTAAAAATTCAACTCCGCAGGATAAGAAGAAGTGGGAAAAATTTAACTTGCAAGATTCCATTACAGACACCGGAACAGGTGAAACTAAATAAATGCTTCTAATATTTTAATAAATGTACTCATATTCTGGCAAACTAAATAATGGATGGAAATTTTTATTTAAATTATTCAAAAAATATAAAATAACAGGTTGAATGAAAAAAAAAAAAATTGGTTACGCAGGTGCTGCTTCAACTTAGCGAATTTCCTTAGAATACATAAATGACTCTTTGGCAGTCACAATTTTAGTCTGATCAAAATGAAATGTCGTATATGGCTTTAGTATTTGTAAGTTCAATTTTATTAATAAATGACATACGTCGAGGGAAATGGAGGGGGGGGGGCGCAATATAAAGAAAGAAGAAAACACAAAATATAAAATAACTCTTGTAATATTAGAACAATCGAAAAAAGCGTAAATAATAAAGTTGTAGAAAATTATATTTGCTACAATTCATTATTTTATCATTCTTACTCAAACTCTAATGTGTACAGAGATATTAAGGAATTTAATACTCAATCTTAAACCGACAATGTTTCTGTAAATATTAGTGTATCAGAAAAAATGATAAGAGACAAAATTAAAGTAAAACTAAGTACCTACAACTTTACATCTTTCGATTTACATTTTTCGATTTTTCAAATATTAAGGGAGATATGTCTAATTATATATTTCCCTCTCCTTCTAAACCCCCCTTTCCCCTCGTCCGATTTTACCAATTAACGAACTTGACCATTTGAATACCAAATATCAAATTTCATTCCGATAAAATGAAAACTATAGACCCCTAGAGTGATTACAGACACACACACACACATATATATATATATATATATATATATATATATATATATATATATATATATATATATATATATATATATATACAATATATATGTATATACTTATATATATATATATATATATATATATATATATATATATGTCCATAGATATAAATATATATAAATTTTACAGATGGTGATTTTTGACATCAACTAAGTGGTAATTTTACAGATGGACATTTGAAGAAATTTTTGCGAAATTTTGACTTCGGTACGGGACCAATGGCTCTATTTCCTTTCAGAAAATTCGCTAAAAACCGATCCAAATATATTTTTTTGATAAATTTCAAAAACTTTCTTTGTTGAAAAATTTTAACAATTAGTGTTATCTGAACCAATCAACGTACAGCAATTGTATACCACATACGATTATAACAAGTTTATAACCACAAAATATAAAATGTCTCTCTTAATATTAGAACAATTGAAAAATACTTAAGTATTAAAGTTGTAGGAAATAAAGCTACAATTCATCACCTTATCATTTTTGGTCAATCTCTAATGTGTACAGAGATATTAAGGAATTTAATTTTCAATCTTAAACACATAAATTTAATTTTTGATTTTCCGTATGTTCCGTTGGAAAAATTAAATTTTTCTAAAGATTCTTATTTAAGGTATCAAAAATTCCGCGACGAATACATCAAAACGCATCCTTCTAGCATTTTTGGAAGTGGAGCAACAAAGTTTTAAAAAATCACGCACACCTCTCACAAGTGGTATGTGCTAACATTTTACTATAAATATAGAAATATGAACCAATCATAGAACAGAAATATTTCCAATGCTAATTTTATCAAAATGCGAAAGTTTTCCCATTTCCCGATATAAATTTCGTGGTTTGATAATTTTCATTTCGGTTTGCTCACTATATCTAACTGTATGGCAAATATCAACTTTTAAGTAGTTTTGGTCTAGGCCCTGGAATTATGATAATGTATGGCTGAGATTTGTGGGCGGTCTCGCTTTTTAACGATTTTTGAATGCGAATAACTTTTTAACCATTTATTTCTTAACGGTGATTGAAAACACAGTCTCTTATAATAAATAGCTTATATTCGAAAGATCAGCACTATTGCTCGTGTCGTTCAGAAGATATTTCCGGGTCAAATCTGCTCTGATATTTCGTGTAGTAATAGTACTGTAAGCGCGAAGGCAAAAACCCCTTAAAATTGGCCTGTCGCAATACCGTGGTCTAGATTTAATTTTTGCAAATACTAAAGTCATTTCAGATATTATATTTCACTTTGATCACACTAAAATTATGAACGTTGGAGAGTGATTTATATATTCTAAGGAAATTCGCTAAGTTGACGCAGCTCCAGCGTAACGAATTTTTTATACTGTTATCTAGTTTTTTAATCCAACTTCAAAGAGGAGGATGGTTCTCAATTCGTCTGTAATTTTTTTTTTTATTGTGTGTTACCTCAGAACTCCGACATTTATGAACCGATTTTGAATTTTTGTTTATTTTAAAGGCTTTGAACATTATATTATCGAATGATAATTAGTGAGAACTGTAGGTTTTTGAAATAAAATTTCAAATTCGCCCCTTTATCCTAGATCAGTTTTTTGTATTATAAATACGTATTTTGACTACAATGTAGTCATCATCAGTATAAATTAGCTAGTCGTACTTTACTCTTTGACAATTAGAAATAGATATAAAGTCGAGATCAACAGACAAGAATAAATAGAAAATTAACTAGATTAAAATATACTAGATTTAAAATAGAATAAATTTTAAATTATATTGAAATTGCTCTTGATAAAATTTCCTTCATTCACATTTATTCCTGTTAATTTTACTCTTATTAAAATTACTCTTGTATTGTCGCAGGATATGTTACTTGTTACTAATTTGGTGACAACTTCACTGAAATTTGAGTGTTTGTGTTCTTGTAGTGTGTATAAATATATGTATGTTTATTCTGTTCTTCGACATCGTTTTTTGTGTGTGTGGTGTTGTATTGTGTTTTGTTCGCTTTCGTGGTCGATGAGTGACTGGGATGTTGCCTATCGGTTTTGAGTAGTGTGTTGTTTGGTCATCTGTTAGTCGTGTTAGTGTTATATTGAGTGAAGTGTTTGCTTTGAAATATTTGATGGTATTGTTATGCGGTCTTGTGTGAGGCTTGTTAACCGAGGAATGGGTAGCATGTTCTGTGTTTTGTTTCTATGTAATGGGGTGAGTGTATGAATTATGTTGTCGTGTAAGTAAAGATGTTATATTGTGTTGGCTTTGTTTCTTGTGTAGTGTTTTGTCTTGCATTTGGAGAATGTGGATATGGGGCGTGTGTGAGTGATGTTGTAGATACGTTGTGTTGTGTCGTGGTTATTTCTTGTGATGTGTTTTGTGTGTTGTGGGGGTGCTGAGTTTGACGACCATCGATTAGTTGATTGTCCGTTGTTATGATTGTAGTTTTCGGAATCATAATACAATGATCATATTGTTCAAATAAATAAATCGAAATGTACTTATATTACAGTGTCAACTTTTGTGTGCATAATTTTTTATTTTTCTTCCAAGTGGCTATAATATCAAAAGCTGCTTTAGGTTTTGCAGAAGACCGAAAATAGGTTTAATAACTTGTGAAGGTTCGTATTGTAATGTACAGAAAAAAAACTTTTTTGCTAAAGATAAATTGTCTTAGCTCATGAAATTTTTACTAGATGAAGAGACAGTCAAAAATAATCTTGATCAATGACTTTGGCAGTTGAAATTTTTATTTTGTAATAAAATATTTTGTCTTAAAACAACATATTTTTTACTTTGTAATCGAAAAAAAATTTCTTGTTTTAAGATTTCTCATTTCTTCCCAACGAGGAGTAGGTTAGCGAGTACATTTACCTGGGACAGATCATATTAATTAAGGACAGACAAGCGCATGAAATCCACAGAAGAATCACGTCAGCATGGAAAAGATATTGGTCACTTAAGAATATAGTTAAGGGCAACCACTTAACAATCACAAAATCCAAAGTTTTACAAAGTTGTATCTTGCCATCTTTAACGTATGGGTGCCAAACATGGGCTTTAACTCAAGCCAACGAAATTAAAATATCTAGCACCCAAAATAAAATGCAAAGATCCATGTAGAATATACGAAAAGAACAAACAATCAGAAATATAGATATAACTAGCAAATTAAGAACAAAACGGGTTGAGAAGGTAATAAAGAAGTTAAAGTTCAAATGGGCTTACCATGTTATAAGAACAGATGAAAGTAAGTGGAGTATAAAACTTAGAGAGTGGACACCCTTAGACAGGAAAAGAAACCGGAGAAGGCAAAAGAAAAGGTGGGCAGACGAAATAAGGAAGATATGTGGTAGTCTTTGGACAAGAGAAGTAAAGAACAGGTCCAAATGAAGAGAAATGGTGGAAATGATCTAGGAATGGAATATTTCATGAAAATATGGGGAAACAAGCTAAAGCAAATCAGGATCAAACTTAGATGATTCAAACCAATACCCCTCTTCACTGAGGGAGGCTCCTGCTCTATAAAGAGTGCAACAGGGCTTTATTATTATTATTATTATTATTATTATTTCTTCCCAACAGAAAATAATTCTATCTAGAACATGGTAGTGTAACAAGCTGAGTTTAAGGGGATTTTTGCCTTCGCGCTTACAGTAATATTACTACACGTTAAATCAGAGCCGATTTGACCCCGAAATATCTTCTGAACGAAAAGAGCAACAATGCTGATTTTTCGAATATAAGCTATTTAGGGAATTCTAAGAGAACATGTTTTTGCTTTTCGGAAAGAAATAAACAGCTAAAGAGTTATTTCGATTCAAAAACTGTAAAATAATGGGTACGCCCATAATTTTCATTAGACAGGACAAAAACGTAGGGCCTACCCAGATAACCATTAAAGATGATATTTGGCATATAGTTAGGTCTAGTACCCAAGGCACAGGGAAAATTATGAATCATGAAATTTATACCGAGAAATGGAAAATTTTTGCATTTTTGCTTTGATAAAATTAACATAAGAAATATTTCTGTCCTATGATTGGTCCATATTTTCTATAAATATACTAAAAATTTAGCAACACACCACTTGTGAGATTTGTGCGCGATTTCTTAAAACTGTTGCTTTACTTCCAGAAATGCTAGAAGGGTGCGAAGGGTGCGAATTTTTGAAACCTTAAATAAATATCTTTGAGAAAATTTAATTTTCCAAACGGAACATATCGAAAATCAAAAGCTAAATTTATGTGTTTAAGTGTATGCCACATTTTAGAAGGATGCGGTTTTCTGCATTCGATTCGCGATATCTCAAAACCTATTTGTAGATCGAAAAAGTACAAATTTCCTAACGCAACATCCGAAAAAATGGGAAAAAAAAATTTTGTATTAGCCAATTCTGATTCGTTGATATTTGTTGAGGACTATCTGATTGGATGACACTTTTAGTATTAATTAAGTATAAATATAGATATACACGTATATATTTACTATAAATGTATTTTGCACGTTAGATTGCAATCATTACTTATGCATTCTTCAAAGAGATAACACAAATTGTTAAAATTTTTCAACAAAGTATTTTTTTCAAATTTATCATAAAAAATAAAGATTTGGATCTTATTTATACGTAATTTTGTTTAAAAAAATTTAACCCAATTCTAGATATGCTCGAACAATGCGGTTTTTTTGCATTCAACCTGTTTTAATTTGAACTCAGAAAATGGGGTAAAAAACAAAAATTATCTTTTTATTCCCAATATATGTAAATATACATGGTATTAAGTTTAGTCCCGACCTTGGAACGTTTGAAAATATTAAATCTTGATATAAATATTTCTTCATAAAATAGCCCAATTCGGTTTTTCCGTATGGCTGTCCGTCGGTCTGTCTGTCTGTGGACGCAATAACCCAAGAACGAAAACAGATAAAGAGCTAATTTATTTTTGTGTTCAACAAAAAAGTAAGGTCAAATTCGTTAATCGGCAATTTTTACTTTTAACTGAAAATCAGATCCACCGTTCGTCTATTTCGACGGAGATGTTTTGACGCTGACTGAAAATTATTTAGATATCTATATTATTATACGATGTCATCTTAAATCGAATATAGCAGCCGCCGCAAAATAAAGATTTACAATTTCCACGTTAACCCCAATGATATAAGTATCAAATGAAAGGGCTTGATGAGTTAAATACATTCAGTAAAGTGAAACCCCTATGTTATGGGTATCAAATGAAAGGGATTGATTGGCGAAACAAAGTAAATAAAGTGACGTCGTTCTAAATCCAATTTGGCGGCCGCCGCATAAGGCGATTAATAATTTCCACATTAACCCCTATGATATGGGTATCAAATGAAAGAGCTTGATCAGCAAAACACAGTATATAAAGTGATGCTATTCTAATTCCAATACGACGGCCGCCGCAAATGGTGATTTATAATTTCCACATTAACCCCTATGATATGCGTATCAAATAAAAGGGCTTGATGAGTGAAACACAATAAGTAAAGTAACGTCATTCTAAATCCAGTATGGCAGCCACCACAAAAAGGTGATTAAAATTTTCCATATTAACCCCTATGATATGGGAATCAAATGAAAATGCTTTGTTAGCGAAACACAGTAAGTAAGGATACATTTATCCAAATATAGCGTTTTGCACAAAGCCTTTGGCTTTGTATATTTAAGCCTTTCAAAAATTAGTGATATTCGATCAAAAACATAAATGTAAAAAAAGGCCGAGTTTGCTGGGAGATACTTCATGTAACAGTTGCTCCTTAAAAAGTGATGATATCCCATTAAAGATCCTAGCTATTTATAAAGTAAATAACGAAAACTAAAATGTAAGAATGTAAGTGCACAGTAAAATGAAAAAAAAAAATTTGGTTGAAAATATATATTTCGTAAGTTTTCTCTTAGTATGTTTTTAAAAATTTATAACGCGGCAAGTAATTTGTTTTCTTTTGATTCAAAAATTTTTAATTAAAACTTGCCGCGTTATAAAATTTTAAAAACATACTAAGAAAAAACTAACGAAATAATTATTTCAACCAAATTTTTTTTTTCATTTTACATTGCACTTACTTTCTTCCATTTTAGTTTTTATTATTTACTATATAAATGCCTCGGCTCTTTAATGGATATCATCATTTTTTAAGCAGTAACTATTATATGAAGTATCTCCTCGGAAACTCGGCCTTTTTTTACATTTATGTTTTTGATCGGATATTTAAATTTTGTTATTAATTTACCATCAATAGTTTATCAACAATGACTATGGACAATTAATATTTTCTGATCAAGTTTAAAGATTCAATATTAAAGCATTTATTTTTATATTAAAAAAAATTACAAAGTTAAAAATATGTACAACCAGATAATAATCGTATGAAGCGTCAAAGTGAAGTGAAATGATCAAGTGAATAAACTATATACAATAGAAACAGGTTAAAAAGTTGAATCAAATAAAAATTAAAAAGCACTACACACTTAAAAACAATGGTTAAAAAAATAGAACAGGTCAGGCACTTTAAAAACAGAATAGTGTCAATATCATAGAGCTTTTAATCACTTACGTTCACCATTAATTACCAAGGAATAATAATGGGGGTGGAAGGCTCAGATGTTCGGGACATCCAGTACCAGCGTGCTTGGTCACCGAGGCTTCTCATGATACTGCCGCTGGCAGGTTAAATGCTGGATGTAAATGTCACGTGACCAGCGTATCGTGTAGGATACCATCAAGCGAGCCGTGGTCTGAATATATTTTTGATCTATGCCCAGAGATCTTGCAGCCCAGAAGTTCGGCCCCAGCCAAGCTCCGAGTCAATCAACGAAAAATGCATCCAAATAGATCCTATAGTACTTCGAGGATAACTCAGCAGCAAGTGGGTTATTTTTTTCTAGTTTTTGCTGCCGAGCCACCTCTAAAGCATCTGGAGCACCTTTAAATCGAATGCAAATGTCGATGATCGTGGTAATCTTGTTTGTTTCATCCAGAACCACCCAATCAGGACGAAGTGTTCTACGTACGCCAGTCACCTGTCTATTGGTGTTGAAGACAGCACCCGAGGGTAAACGCGCTGCGCGAGACAGTCTATCTTGGACGTTGGTTCAGTACGTGTGGAACTGTCTCCTTGACATAGCCACAACGTCAACATCGCTTGTCACTGTTCCCGAATAGACGAGCTCCATTTAATGGGACAATGTCGAGCCAAACTCGGTGTACAAACCGGTAGTCGCAAGACCTAGTTTAACGACTATTCAACAGGAAGTGGTTGCTGGCTTCCCTTAAGTTAGAACATATGTACACCTTTCTCTAATCTGGGTTTTCTAGTAGTAAAGCAAGATAGTTTGCTCTTATACCTGAACGTAGAGCTCGAACAACCATAGATTTTACGGTTTCCGGAACTATTATACGCTCCGGTGTTTGCCTAGTAGTGTTCATGATAACCGACAGGTCACGCTTTTCGATGCACTAGTGAAACTTCACGCCGAGTTTATTGTTCAGGCGATGGCACGCATTTCTAGTTCGCGTCCAAAAACAAGCCATGTTGCCGACGACGCGTCCAAGGCGACCTTCCAGTGAGCCACTCAGATATTTAGCCAACATTTCCTTAGTTGTATCGGCATCAAAACGGCGTCTCACCGTACGCTTCAAGCAAAATGATCTAATTAGTGACATTTATATGAGAGCATCTATGTGATGTGAGATTTTTTCCAGCGCATGTGATAACTATACTTTTGTCGGTATATGTCTTTTGATGATTTGAACGGTTTTTTTGGTGATTGATGAAATTTTAGTTAGATTTGAGCGGTTTTTTTGATGATTGATGAAATTTTAGTTATATGATGATGATAAAACATAGCTGTATGAGGAAGGAATAGTTGTATAATAGGGTCACACAAAAAGAGAATTACAAAAAAAAAATTATTTTAGTTTCAAAATATGATTCAAAGTACAAAAACCAAAAAAAAAAAAAAAAACAATGGATGCAGCTGATCTAAAACTATTACAAAATTTCTGCTTAAAGCCGGCAATTAAATTTAAGGATTTGTAAATGAAGAAGAAAATTACAATCAGAAAGCTGGAAAGAATCAACACGAAATATGGTGATCAAATTAAAGCAACAGTGGAACTTTTAACAAATGGGCACACCGTTGTGGAATCAGTTTTCCTTCCAAGCAGATTTAGTATGCTAACTGATAAAATATTAAATGCAATAAATTCTACACCCTCATATATGTGTGTTGAAGAGACAATAGGTCGAAGTTGGCAAATTACCATCAAACATTACGAGAACGAGGTAGAAAAATCACAAATTTTATAATAATATGTTATTTATATAAAAATTACTATGGTATATTTATGATTAGTTTTAAAATATTGTTCAATCACACAACCAAAATATTTATTGTTTAAGAAATATCTTAAGAAATATTTATTGTTTAAGAAATACAATATGGAGAGATACACAAAAAAAATATAATAATAATACTAACAATAATAATAATAATTACAACAATAATGATGATAGCAATAACAATAATTATAACAAAAACAACAACTATATGTCCCACTTTATGTAAAATTTAACCATTTAGTAACAAATTAGAATGATAATTAGTGAGATCTCTAGGTTTTTGAAATAAAATTTCAAATTCACCCCCTTAACCTAGATCAGTTTTTTGTATTATAACGTATTTCGACTACAATGTAGTCATCATCAGTATAAATTAGCCAGTTGTACTTTACTCTTTGACAATTAGAAATAGATATAAAGTCGAGATCAACAGACAAAAATAAAAATAAATAGAAAATTAACTAGATTAAAATATACTAGATTTAAAATATAATAAATTTTAAATTATATTGAAATTGCTCTTGTTAAAATTTCCTTCATTCACATTTATTCCTGTTAATTTTACTCTTATTAAAATTACTCTTGTATTGTCGCAGGATATGTTACTTGTAACTAATTTGGTGACAACTTCACTGGCACCAACCAAAACTAGAAAATAATCCCTGATATGGACAACCCGAGCAACCTATTGAATTTAGTCCATGGGATGGTTCAATACTGGATCAACCAAATGAATGGGATGGTGAACATCAAAAAGAAGAAGATTATTTCAAACTATTTATGCAACACGTAGAAAATATGAATTCATCATGCCAGTATTTATCAAGTATCGAATTGAAGCTTCGACAAATATTCGTAAAAATTGTAAAAATTCGTAAAAATTGCGAATTGTAAGCGTTAAAAATAATAATAAATTCTATTATTTAAAACATGTATTTTTATTTGTATATCATGAAATAAAAAGCTACGTCATTTAAAAAATAAAACTTTATTAAAAATTTAATTATAATTTATTTATAATAATATAATCATAACAATAATAATAATAATTAATAATCCCTCCCGTGGGTCCACCTTGTCGTGGTGGGGGAGCCTAGTACCTAGCCTGCAAGCCAGCAGGAGGGGAAGCTAACGGACCAAAACTTCTTAACGTTGGGATCAGTGTACGGATGTCGCGCGCTGTCATCATCGTCATCGTTGGTTTCGGTGTGCGGTGTTCGTGCACTCTCACAACATAACTTGTCGGCTACGTCATCTGGCGGACATTGTCTTCGTTGAAGACGTTTAACTGGCCGTCCCGTGCATCCCTGCTGGGAGTGGTCCAGGGGAGCTGAGGGTGGGGACTCAGTTTCTCCGAAATCTGATGTGAGCTTGCTCTGCCGATGCAGGGTGGGAGGGACTTAGCCATCAGCCACGTCGGTCCTTGGTAAGATAGTGTGCAATGGATGAAGAGATCGGAATCTGCATTCTTTCGGGTGAGTTCCAGTCTGTCCGCGTATTCCGGGACTGGTAAAGTGGAGGCCGGGCCCCAGAGTACTGGGGTAGGTATAAAGTCCGAGGGTAAATCCGTTCCCGGCTATTCTAGCTCGCCTCTTTGCACACGATGGCTGATATTATTTGAATTTTATGGAAATCACAGTCACCCAAAAACTAACGAAAATGCCACCTTCCGTAAAACGAGGCCCGGGCGGCGTCCAGGTTATAACCGAAACGTAGGGGGGACCAAACCCCCCTAAAGATAATTCCGCGGGAACATGGCATTGCTTGCAGGTTCCCAAAGGCAAAGTATTATTAGGTATTTTTTTATTAAGAGAAAGGGTGATTCAAGCGACTTTAAGTCGGTAAGCCATTTTTTAATAGCGAAGAAATTGTACGAAGCTGTGGGACGTCTTAAAAACGTTTGAAAAGTTAACAACGGGTTGTTGGTCGAGACTTTCGGCGACAAAGCTATAAATGAAAAGCTTCTATGTCTGAAGATGTTAGGCGATCATGAGGTGGAGGTGTCGCTCCATGGAATTTAAAACCGTTTCCAGGGGGTGATCTTTTGCAGAGACCTCATGATTTGCTCCATCGAAGACATTTGCCCGACCAGGGAGTAATTGAGGCCCGAAGGATTAAGTGGAGGCAGTTTGGTGAGTTGAAAGACTCAGCTCTCCTCCAACTTACCTTCAGAAAAATTGATTTGCCAGCAACCATCGACGCTGGCATTCACAAATCTCCGTGCGTCCGTACATTCCAGCACCGATGCGATGCTATCGGTGTCAAAGTTACGGGCACACGGCTGGTAAATGTGAAAGGCCTCAAATTTGTGTCTGCGGGGAGGCATTGCACGAAGAAAGACCATGCAATGAGCTTATTACATGTGTTAATTATGAGAGTAGTCACTCGACAAAGTCGAGGAACTGTCCCAAACACAAAGAGGAAATGGCTTTCTAGAAGGTGAGAGTTTTCTGAGGGTGATGGGCTCCAGCTCTCGCACTCAGTCTGCCGTCTCCTCTCAACTTTGGCCAAGGAGCTTGCTCCGCTGATGATGAAAATCATCCGCGAGTTTTTAAAGAAAAAATTAAGGCCAAGCGTCAGCAAGGCCAGCAAAAGTTTCGGAGTTACGGTGGTGGCAGGAAATAAGTCCACCTCAGAAGAAAAAAGGATGAAGGTGGGTCGTGAAAAGACTCCACCTCCATCTTCATCAAGGGGTGAGCGAGCTGGTCAGGCGGAGCTGAGCTCACCGAAGCCGGAGATGTCCAGGCCTCCGGCTTCAATATCGCCGGGAGGCCGCCAAACGCACAAGCTGCGCTCGATTAGCCTCCCGGATCGTAAAAAAGGGTC
The DNA here is from genome assembly GCA_963920215.1 of Nineta flava. Classification (NCBI taxonomy): domain Eukaryota; kingdom Metazoa; phylum Arthropoda; class Insecta; order Neuroptera; family Chrysopidae; genus Nineta; species Nineta flava. The sequence goes on along the minus strand of OY986046.1, from coordinate 35,395,973 downwards.
GTCGTCTCCTACAGAGTGACGTCAGAGACGGATTAAGATTCCGTCACTTTCTCCGACAAGGAGACGACCAGAAGAGACAAAAGAGGCTGGCCGAAGGGGAAACCCAGGAAGTGATCCCACAACTTCCTAACGATAGCATATATGTATCATATGTAATAGTCTGACGGCATAAATGAGAAATGTCTGTTTTAATTTTTTTTTTAATTATAAAGACATTTCAAATGATTTTTTTATGCATCTTAGTTCCTAGAATTGTTTGAAATTGATAATTCAAAATGTCGGAATTTTGGACGTTTTAGTTTTGTTAAAATCAATTATTTAGAAGAAAAAAATGCCAATATACTTTGAATAGCCAATAGTTTTGACACACAGATAGTGAGCATTTGCCTATACGGAAAAAAATTATTCATGTTCATCAGACATAATTTGAAGAGTAACATAGGTAATAATAACAATATCCAAAGTAGACCAATTATGTGCTGGGCAAAAACCTCCCGTAAGCGTGCCCAGTCGCTTCTTTCATGCGCTTTTTGCTATGTGTGACCACCTACTTGCACAACCCAATTATCTCTCTGGTTATCTGACATCCTTTTCTTTTGTTTAACCGTAAAAACAGTAGTACGCATTGGCCATCGATTATCCCTGTAAGACAGACCTGTCCACTTCCACTCCCAACTGCGAATAGAAATTAATAACTTTAATTTATTGTATTGAAAATTATTAAAATAATTTTTAGTATCTTAACACATAATGAAAAGAAAAACTAAGTTGGGACATATTTAAAATAACAAATTTTTCTCCTTGAAAAAAAAACAGTTTTTTTTGGAATTGCAAAATGAAAAAGTAATTTTTTAAGTCAAAAGTTAATAATTATTGTATATTGATTCTATATTTTTTTTTAAGTTTTAATAACATAAAAACAAAATTTTGAAGAAAAAAAAATACATATAATTTTTTTAATATATGTTAACACAAAAAAAACTTTTTGAGACATTAAGTTTACTGAATTATATAAACAGTTAAAATTTTGGTAAATAAGTATTTTGGTAAATAATTTTTATGTAAACCAAATCACGCAAGTAAGTTACAAATAGAATATGATGTTGTACTATGAATTGTATATACAAATGTTGAATTGGTAAGCTGTAATAGTTATTTGTTAATAATTTCTAAATCAAAATTTGTTTTGAGAAAACTAAATTTTTTATTTTTTAATATGTTTAAACACGCTTTTACATTGGCAGTATTAAAAGGCACGCTTTTACCAATCCAGTATTCAGTTCTAAAAAAACAGTTAAACAGTCTAAAATTGACATTTGTTCTAGTATAATCAGTTAAAAATTATCATTGTTGAATTAAAATTGTCAGTTGTAAAAAAAAATGTGTATTGCACGTATACTCAACCTAAACTGTTGTTCGAATATAATCAAAGTTACAAATTAAACATTGTTAAAAAAATTAAATTAAAATTTTTTTTTTTTAAAACCAAGTAAACGCCAGATGTGACTTTCATAATGTTTTTTTGTTTTCTTTAATTTTGTTTTCATAAGTGTGTGTTACCCAATTGACAGATATTTAGGAAACTTTTACTAATATTTTGTATTTTTTCCTCGAGTATCGGAATCTATAGTAGGTTCAAGAACTGAACTGAAACAAGAACTGAAAGAAGACTTGTCGGTGCGAATAGAGAACCAGAGAGAAGTGTGCATACGACGTACCGGCCAAATAAGCACTGTTGCCGAGGCTGTGAAAGCTGACATCACGAACATTAAAGCTGATGTCGCTGTCATCCACATTTAAATCAAAGTCATAGAGAGCATCTTAATCACACGGCTTGATGGCATGGAAACGACAATGCATGAACAATAAAACAAAGTCGTGAATGACATTGCACGGATCGAGCAGCGTCAGACAGCAACTTCGTGACATGCGTATAGATCCTGGATAGGTGAATACAGCTATTCGCTCCGCAGCATTGGACGTTACGACGCGTCTATAAATCAGACCGGAATATAGTGGGTGGTAGACCGGCCGAAGACCCAGTAGTTTTTGTGAAGAGAGCGGCGGCATTACTACAGGAAAGAAACCTGCTTGTAGATTGATGGGTTGAAATTGTTACAAAGAAACTAACGGAAGCAGCTAGAGATTGTTAATTATTGAACCGTGGGTTAGGATATGACGTGCGAATAATATAAAATCTAAAACGGGACAACGGACGTCCGTTGGTGAAGATTTCCAATCCGAAATCGTTGGATGATCTGCAAATTATTGTCAGAACACTGGATGAAGAGCCAACGAGAAGGACCACCAGCAACACTACCACCACCACCACACCCAAACAGTTTAGGCACGTGCTTTGCATACCACTTGGTGGGGCACATCAGTCGAAACTGTCCCAGAAGGGGGCAAGAAAATAAACTAGAACGTCGGGAAACTAATTCCAGGATCAATAAAGGAGGAAATAGTTTCTGGGGTACACACTTACCTCCACAAAAACGCACAACATCGGTGTGAACACGATCAGTTACCTATTCGTCTACCCACAATGGAGACCGCCAACTCACACCAGAACGGGCTATTTGAGGTAGTTGATATTCGTGGTAAATCAATATTGACATTGATTGATAGTCAGACATCACACAATTTCGTAACCGAAGAAGTGGCAAAAATTATTGGTAAATGGCACCCAGTCAAAGATAGTACAGAGAGTGGAGCCATATGCAACAATATCTTCAATATTCTTGGAAAGATGCGTATGGATGTAACGATATAAAAAATGGGGTTCAAGATTGAAGTAATGTTAATACCTGGCCTACGGAACCGTTTGATACTTGATCACGAACTTTTTTGGAAAATTGGTGTGAGCATCGACTACTGGATTGGTATACTATACTTGGGGTGTGACGACAGAGTACGCATTGAAAGGGAAAAACTAGATAAAGCCCATACACAAATGGGAGTAAATAACGATGCATTGGATGAGTTACAAATAAAATAGTTAAGAACCATGAGCAGTTAAAAGATGTCACTCGGCGACATCCCAGCGTTTTCAGCATAGTTGTAAGGACAAAAACAATCACACATGATATAGATATAACGATGAATTCCTTCATTAAATTGAGACCATACCCGTACAACATTGAAAAACAACGGGTATTAGAAGAGATGGTTGAAGAGATGGAAGGCGATGGCGTTATAGAATCATCAACATCGCCCTAGGCCACACCCGTATTACCAAAAAAGAAGGATAAAACTTTTCGATTGTGCGTTGACTATAGAAAGTTGAACGATCATACAAAAAAACAATGCTTTCTTGATTCCAGATCTGGAAGAAATGTTGAGGAAAGTTAATGGAGCCAAAATACTTTCTACATTGGATCTTCAGGCTGGTTATTGGCAAATTGAGATGGGTCCACAATCGCAAGAGTATACAGTATTTACCACTCCAACTCTTGGGATTTCCGCGTCAATTCCGCGTCATGCCATGTGAATTGAAGAACGCTCCAGCTACTTTCCAGAGCAAACTGAATGAAGTACTGTCTGGACACATCAAAGATTTCTGCCACGTTTACCTGGATGACATACTCATGACATACATTCAGTTGATTGGTCAAGAAACCTTTACACCACCTTAATCTTGTACTTGTTACTGAAACGCTAGAAAAACATGCGTTATCATGTAAACCATGCAAATGTGTCATTGACAGCAACACAGTTAAATATCTGGCAAATATTTTTAGCGAAGATGGTATAGACAGAGAGAAAGAAATAAATAAAGCTATCCGTAACCATCTGGTACTACGAAGAAAAAGACAATTACAACAACCTTTTGGATTATGTGGTTGGTACAGAAGTTTCGTTAAGAACTGTGAAGATATAGCTACACTCAAAAAAAACATAAAGCAAAATGCTCAAAAAAAAAACTTAAAGTAGTGCTGGGTAACATTCCGTCAAAAGGCGTTCGAAAATCCTAAATCATCTATAGTAAATGCACCCAAACTAGCACATCTTGATTTCAAGAAGACGATCTGTTTAAACACGGATGCTAGTTATATTATTTCAAATAGAATAAGATGCAAGACTAGACGAATTATCAATTACGCCAGCAAGAAACTTGGACCCACAGAAAAAAAATACGCCACTACAGAGAAGGAGTGTCTCAGTAATCTGGGCATTGAGGAAGTTTTGAGGATATTTGGAAGGCAGACATTCCAAATTATACACGGATCATGCAGAGATCTAATTGCTAAACACGACAAAAAACATTCGGGTCAAATTAACAAAATAAGCATTGAGATTGGGAGATTTTGTGCAAAAGAGGTCGAAAACACCAATAACCCTCAACATCATCGAAGAAGAAACCCACACACATGACGATATTCGACGATGTAGGATGCAGATCGTTATGTGACTCCCATCAGAAGATATCTCGTTGATCACAATAGTCCACTAAGAAGAAATTTACGTCAACTAGTGGACCGAACAAGAGCTAAAACACTATCACCGACGGGATCCTCTGGTACCATAGTCAACAGATGAAACAAGAAGTGCCCGTGGCTCTAGAAGAACGCCGACTTTGGTTTCAGAGGAGATATCACGACAGTGATGAAGCAGCACACCCTGGTTGGAGAGAAACTTTCCGTCAAATCCGTAACCACGTCTACTTGTATGCGATCCAAGCTGACATACGAAGATACGTCAAAGGGTGTGATACATATGCAAGTGTGAAGGCCCTGAACAAGAAGCCAAGTCAATCAATGAGAAGTCGAAAAACTACTTCCCCATGGGAGGTAGTCAGCATTGCCTTAATGGGTCCATTCCCACACATATCAAGTGGAAAGACAAATATAACGACAAAAGAGGTTTCTCTGCTAAAATCCAGGGGTTTGCCTGGATCTTTGCCTGCCCAATTGCTACAGGGGGTAGAGATGAAGAAGCTTGGGTATTGGCAGGCAGATACAAACAGCTGAAGAGCCTCAACATCTGCCAGAATGAGTAAATGAGAGAGACCAAGATCGACAAGAAAGTGTTATGAGAGCTCGGCAAACAATGTTGGCCCGTGTCGAGGAGAACGACCAAGTGGAGACGGGACTCATTTATCAACCTGCAGAGTCCACCTAGATGCAAAACCAAGTGCTCAGCAGTAAGCTGGAAGGTATTCATAGTGGATTGGCACCGAACTGGAAAGGCCCTTGCAGAGTGCTGAGATGTTTACCAGCTGGTGTCTATATACTGGATACGGTGCCCTCCACGAAGATACATGGAGGTCTCTGGAAGACGGGCAGTGCAAGGACGGCCACCAAAGAAAATATGAAAATCTGGGAAGATTGAGTGTGGGGAACGAGGTGTTCGGCTAACTGCTTCTGGATCGATTGGGAGGTCAAGGACATGGAGGTAATGAAAACGACGAGAAGTACCACGTGCGGATGAGTCACAGGCCAGAGCATTAGAACCAGAGTACAACTTGCGACCCAGACGACTGGCAATCAACAACAGGCGCCGTTGAAAAGAACGAAGAACTGAGTAATGCATACGTACACTTTAAGTGAACTAAAAGTACTAGTACGGTTCAAAAATTAATTCTTAAAGTTATAAAATTCTTAAAATTATAAAATATGTGTTGAGGTCTAAATGGGAGATTTTGTTGTGTTGAAAATTATTAAAATAATTTTCAGTACATCAACATATTATTAAAAGAAAAAATGTTGGAAAATGTTTAAAAGAAAATATTTTTCTCCTAGAAAAAAAAAACGTTTTTCTTTCATTGCAAAAAGAAAATGGTATCAAGTTTTGATGTTTTTTTTCTATAGGCAAAGTTTTTTTTTAAGTCTAAAGTTGAAAAAAAAATTATAAAATCAGATTAAAAAATCAAAGAAATCAAAAAGTTATTGCATATTGATTGAAAATTTTTTTTAGGTTGTTATAAAATCAAAGAAAAAAATTATTAAAAAAAAACAAATATATAATTTATTTTATGTATACACACACAAAATTTTTTTTGAGACAGTAAGCTTACTGAATTATACTATAAACAGTTTAAATTTTGATAAATAAATATTTTTGTAACTAATTTTTATATAAACTAAATCACACAAGTAAGTTACAAACAGAATATGATTTCTTGTACTATGAATTGTATATATAAATGTTGTATTGGTAAGCTGTAATAATTATTTAATAATAATTTCGAAGACAAAATATGTTATGAAAAAAACAATGTTTTTTTTTATTCGTTTGACCAAGCAATTACCTCGGCACGGTTGGCATAAAGGCATGGTTTTACCAATCCAATATTCAGTTCTAAGGAACAGTTATACAGTCTAAAATTGAATTTGTTCTAGTATAATCACAGTTTAAAATTACCATTGTTAAATTAATATAGTCAGTTGTAAAAGAAAATCAGTATTATTCAAGTATATTCAAAGTAAACTATCGAAAGTTCGTTCATTTGACAGATTTGACAGCTTTCGATGGAGAATAATTTGAAATATATGACGAATATCCGAAAAACTTTCCGAAATTTTCCCAACGCAATCATCCCAAAAGTTGGGAAAACAGCCCAAAATTAATTTTTTTCTATCTATGCTAGAAGAATGCGGTTTTTTAAATATTATAACGCGGCAAGTTTTGTAATATTTGAAACAAAAGAAAAAAAAATTACTTGCTGTGTTATAAAATTTTAGAAACAAACTTAGAGAAAACTTCCGAAATAATTTGAAACAAAATGTTTTTACGATTCTTTTTTAAACGTGATTTTATTCTGAATTTCTATAAAAGAATTATAAAATTAGTACAAGTAAAATTTAATACTTATAAATAAAATAAATATTCCTATAAAAGAATTAAATTACACATCCAAATTATATGAGAAAATCTGATAATTTATAGGTCTTATTTAATATTAATTATCATAGCATTCTGAAACAACAAATTCTCAAGTAGTATAGTCTTGGATATAGAATTTCTACACTACTTGAATATTTGAAGATATGGTAGCCTACCATAACTTACACCTCCCCCCCTCATGATTGTTCATGCGGGTGGATTGGGAGCAGTTTATTAATATGAAAAATATTTGAAATTTTTTTTTTCACAAGCAACTTCGAAGGAACTTCGTGATATTTGTTTGACGATAGGAAAAGGACTGATTCTGACTGGATCTACTTTGTTGCGATTTAGTTTATTTCCATTCTCAATATAAACAAGATCACCGATGTTGAAAATGTGCCGCCGGCGATTTTTGCCGACAAATTCTTTATTTCATTGATTATTTTTAATGGAATTCTGAAAAGCTGTTTTACGATCTTCTTCTAACGATGCTTTAGTTTGTTGAAGAGGCAATATTAGAGGGTTCTTACCGAGTAATAAATATGAAGGTGCGAATTTTGTAGCACTATAGATAGTACCATTATACTCATTAACACATTCTTGTATTAGAATGGACCAAGCCTCATTATTGATTTCATTAATCTTGCATCGCAAACGATTCACAAGTGTCTGATTGAGTCTTGCTTTCAGTCCATTAGATTCTGGATGATCATAGCACTAAAAAACAATTTGTATATCGTTATTTTCTAAATATTGCTTAAAATTTGTAGAGTTTATGCCCGTATACTTATCTGCAAATATGACGGAGATATTATCTTTCTAAACGATCGCATTAATTAGTTTTATAAAATCTTGGGCCCTTCCGTGGGGCCACCTTGTCGTGGTGGGAGGGCCTAGTACCTAGCCTGCAACCAAGCAGGATGGTAAGCTAACTGACCCAAACTTCTCAACGATGGGATCAGTGACCGGATGTCACGTGCTGTCATCATCGTCATCGTTGGTTTTGGAGTGTGGTGTTCGTGTACTGTCGCAGCATTACTTGTGGGCAACGTCATCTGGCCGACATTAACTTAACGAAGTTAAGGAACTGGATATCTTAAGAGTCTTGACGTCTTCAACGAAAGACGTCCAACTGGCCCTCTCGTACATCCCAGCTGGGAGTGATCGAGAGGAGCTAAAGGTGTGGCCTCAATTTCTCCGAGATTTGACGTGAGCTTGCTCTGCCGAGGCAGGATGTGCGGGACTTAGCCACCAGCCACGTCGGTCCTTGGTAGGATAGTATGCAATGGATGCAGAGATCGGAATCTACATTGCTTCGTGCGAGTTCCAGTTTCTCTGCGTATTCTCGGACTGGTAAAGTGGAGGCCGGGCTTCAGAGTACTGGGGTAGGACTAATAAAGTCTGAAGGTAAACCCGTTCCCGGCTAATCCAGCCCGCCCATTTGCACACGATGGCTGGTATTTTTATAAAGCTTATGGAAATTTTAAACGCCCAAAAACTAACGGCAATGCCACCTTCCGTAAACGGAGACCCGGGTGGCGTTCCGGCTATAACCGAAACGTCGGGGTGAACAAATCCCCTAAAGGTAAAAGGATATTCAGCGGGAACTTGGTATTGCTTCCAGGTTCCCAGAAACAAGTTGTTTTGAAATATTTTCTGATTTAGAGAAAGGGTGATTCAAGCGACTTTAAGTCGGTAAGCCCTTTTTTAATAGCGAAGAAATTGTACGAGGCTATGGGACGTCTTAAAGACGTTCGAAAAGTTAACAACGGGTTGTTGGTCGAGACTTTTTTCGGCGACAAAGCTTTAAATGAAAAGTTTCTATGTCTGAAGATGTTAGGCGATCATGAGGTGGAGGTGTCGCCCCATGGAATTTGAAACAATTCCCAGGGGGTGGTCTTCTGCAGAGACCTCATGATTTGCTCCATAGAAGACATAGTCGAGAATTTGTCCGACCAGGGAGTAATTGAGGCCAGAAGGATTAAGTGGAGGCAGGATGACGAGTTGAAAACTCACCTCTCCTCCAACTTACCTTCAGCAAAATTGATTTGCCAGCAGCCATCGACGCTGGCATTCACAAGAAAATCCCCGTGCGTCCATACATTCCAGCATCGATGCGATGCAACTAGTCTCAAAGATACGGGCATACGGCAAGAAGATATGAATGGCCTAAAATTTGTGTCTGCGGGAAGCCATTGCACGAAGCAAGACCTTGCAATGAGCCTATAACATGCGTTAAATGTGAGGGTAGTCATTCAGCAAAGTCGAAGAACTGCCCTAAACACACAGAGGAAATGGCTATCCAGTAAGTGAGAGTTCTGGAAAAGCTCACGTATCCCGTGGCACGGAGGAAGGGTAATGGGCTCTGGCCCTTGCTCCAAGCCTGCCGTCTCCTATGACCACGTCACAGCTACTCCTGCCTTTTCAGCTGACGCTTCAACGCTCGCAAAAGACCTCGCTCCGCTGATGATGAAAATCGTCAGTGAGTTTTTAAATTAAAAAAGATCTACTCCAATCAGAATTATACGAGATCAGAAAAGGCTATCGTGGGAGCAATATGTTTCGGCCATCAATACCTCCAAACCATCTTCGTAGGTATGGAGGACGGTGTCTCATTACTGACGCCTGCCCTCCTCAATTTGGATGGCCGGATCATATCAACGGGAGTGTTTAGCGGAGCATTTCGAGCGCGTCTGCAGCTCCCAAAATTATGACTCGGATTTTCTGCGGATCAAGATGCATCACGAACAACATCCCTTCAGTATAACAACGATTTTACAATGAAAGACCAACTGGCGGCGCTAAAGGGGTCAACAGATACATCACCTGGTCCCGATACCCAATATGCCATGATCCAGTATCTGCCTTATCCTGGTAAGTGTGGATTACCGGATCTATACAAAAAATTTTTCGGCAGAGCGTTTACCTTCAGTAATCGCGGGAAGCCATTATGATCCCGCCGCTTAAAGAGGGTAAAGATTCATTGCAACCATCAAACTACCGTCCAATTTCTTTCACTTGCTGCTTAAGCAAGATATTGGAAAAAATGATGAACAGACGTCTCGTCCGTTTGCTGGAAACGAATCATCTGATAAGTAAGTATAAGACAGGTTTCCGCCAATACCATTCGACGAAGGATCAACTTGTTCGCCTTGAGAATGCCATTCACGACAACTTTCTCGGGGGCTATCACCTTTTGGGAGTGTTCTTCAACCTGGAGAAAGCATACAATATGACTTGGAGATATGGCATTCTCAGGAAGCTGCATGACTGGGGTCTAAGAGGATCTCTGAGTTCATTCAAAGTTTTATGTGTGATTGAATATTTTTTGTCCGGGTGGTTGGGACTGACTCTGGGATCCATTCCCAGGAGAAAGGTGTTCCCCAGGGCACGACGCTTAATGTCACCCTTTTTACTATAGCGGTCAATCACATCGCAGCTTCAGCCCTGATTCGTCAATGTCTGTATGTTGACCGTGCAATTTTCTATGGAGCTCCATCAATGGATAGAATTGAAACGAGACTCCAGCAAGGCATCATCGAAGTGGTGCATTCTGCCGAAAGTGTTGGTTTTCGGTTCTCCACAATTAAAACTATAGTGGCCCATTTCTGCAGTAAACGCAAGGCACATCTTGATCCGATCATTTAATTAAAAGGATCACGCCTTGGATGTGCCGACTTTATTAGGTTTCTTGATTGCCCGACTTTATGTGCCGACTTTAATAGGTCGGGATTGCCCTCATTGAGCCTAATCCCAATCATGTCAACTTCTCGGTTATCTTCAGAAAATCCAGATTTCTGAGGAGACTCTATGAGAGCCGTGCGACGGTCACCAGACCTTTGGCCATTCCTCATTTGCTCCAACTCGTTGAGCGCGCTGCAAGCACTACTACTTTTCGAAGTAGAGATCCATGCGTATCTAGTGAAATGATCTGGAGAATAATTTTTTTAGTACTCCACTGTTTAAAATTTATTATTATTTTGTTTTCATATTTTTATTATTAAAAAAATAATAATTTATATAATTATTGGTTTATGCGAGTTGAGAATTTACATAATTTCAACAAACATTTACTTAGATCGGATATGACTTGCGTATATCCAAGCTTACTTCGATATTTCCGCACATATTTCAAATCAGTTACAAAAAGTACTTGTCTCAAGACAGTTACTAAAATTAGTTGGCTCAGTACAGTTACTAAAAGTAGTTGTCTCACATGAATTAATCAGATGGTATTTTGAATTTTTATTTCTTCAATTTACAAATTGAATATTTATTATGGAATGTGCTGAAGTATCGAATAGGCGAATTAATGGTTTCTATCTGATTGTATCTAAGTATATTTTTTTTGTATAATTTATTTAATTCACCATTCCGAAACTTGTGGTTTTTCAAACTTGTCACATTTCAATACACATTCTATACACATTTTGGCTGTACAATTTATGTATTTTATGTGAATATGCAATGACTTTTTCAATTTATAACTATATTGTTTTGTATACGCTTGGTATTTTTGGCCTTGTAGTTTTTCTTTACAGAAGCGTAAAGTCCCCTTTATATACAACTATGTATCTGAATTAAATTTGTAGTGTATATTTATATTTTTGCAAATCAGACATATTTGAACATTTTTTTTTTACTGTAGTGTCGTTTTTTTTTTTTTTATATACGATATTTCTTTTTACTACAGTTCAATCTAGTACATATTCATGTAATTTTTTTTATAACTTGTACAACCAAACTTAGTATTTTAAGGATAGTTATACTATCAACATATTAAATGAAAAATTATTTATTTCAAATATATTTATTTTTACATATATTTTGTTTTGTTCTTTTTTTGTACTTTTTTTTTATTTTCAGTATTTCTGATTCGAATCACTAGTCGATAACTTAGACACTTACTGGATAGTGAAGATCTTACTACCTCAATATTATCTTTTTTAATGGGCCCAGCTTTTATTGAAAGACTTTCGGTTCAACGTGTTATTTTTTTTATATTTACGTGTATCGCGTTAGCACCGATCGTTTTCCAATTTTCATAATTCCACATACAATACTCTGCTTTGGATTTTTTTTTCTAAAGTACCGTATATTTAGTTTTCATTATTTTTTTTTTAAATACACATATGGAAGCAGAGCAAATATCCATATGTGTCTTTTGTTTTCGATAGTTTTCACAAAGCTCGACTTGTGATTCTGAAATTCTTTTTGAAAGTTGAAATGATTATAATTTTTTCTTTATATTTATACATTTATATCTTTTACATTCTCTTTAATTCTATAATTATATTTAACTTAGTGCTAATTTTTTTCTCTTTCTTCTATTTTGTTTGTGGTTTAAATTTTCATTATGCCGAGAACAACTCGTAATACACCAGGTACCCCAGGAGATGACGATCCTCCAGCTTCACTAGATGACTTATTCATCACGCCTCATCAAGTGTCAGCGGTTAACTTAGCGGCTATAACTACGCAGATGCAGACTACAGCTCAACAGTTCCATGCGTCAGTGCTGCACGTTTCGGATGTACAGCAACAAATACAACAGCAAAGCAAGCAGATTAGTAGCATTACCGATGCCTTGGCAACAATAACAACTACTCTATCAAATAATAACACTAGTTCAAATCAATTAACTTCAAATTTTAGTTTTTTTGCAAAACCGAGTATAGATTCCTTTATAAATAAAATCACTATTCTGGACATTTCGGTTCCAGAAAATATTATACAGTTTATTGTCGATACTCAACATTTAGTTGATATTAATTTTTTACCTATAGACGTTCTTTTGAAATCTTTAATCAATAGGTGTGCTTCGAACGCACAAACATTTTGGTCTACTTGTTTGGCCGACTCTTTGTCTTGGCAAAATATTAAACATAATTTATTACAAGTTTATATTCCACCTTTGACTAAACAGATATTAATTGATAGATTGGTCCGGCGAAATCAACTTGACACTGAAAAATTTTCGACATTTGTTCCTTCAATAATAAAATTCGCGAACATCCTACTTAATGATTCATCTGAATCCGAAATCATACAAATTATTTTTGCTCATGCCAATAATTCTGTCCTAACTATTCTTGGTTTATATCAAATTCCCGATACTTATAAAGATTTGTATCAACTAATCACTAAAATTGAGGAAATTCAAGCGCGAATAACAACAACACCCGTCAGTGTAAACGTTACTTCAATTCAAAATACGCATAATGACTCTAAACTTTTTTGTACCTTCTGTAAAGGTACTAATCACAATTTTAAATATTGTTTTAAAAGAAAGAAGGATAATATAAATGTTAGTACTACGGTTCCAAAAAACTCGCAATAGACCCCAAGTTTCTTATTAATGATCTTATTTTAAATTATACTATTTTACCTCTACAAACCATTTTCATTCAAGGTTATCCACTATTAACACTTTTTGATTCCGGTGCTACTGTTAATGCTATTAAAACTGCGACATTTAATAAGTTAAAATCTAACAATAGAAACATCGTCACCGAATCAATTGATAAAACTATTTCTTTGCCGGGAAATAATTTTTTAAAATGTAATTTAACTGCGAAACTTCATTTTAAATTGGCTAATTTTTCATGGACTCAAACTTTTTTTATAGTAGATTCATTACCGTTTGAGGTAATTTTAGGTGTTGCCACACTTAAAGATTGCAACATCATTTTGGACTTCTTTAAGTCGACGATCAAATTTTATTTTCATCCTAATGTTGAAATACCGTTTTCGGGTTTTTGTAACAATAATCGAATTATTAATACCATTGTCGAAGCGAAAGTAAATCTTAATAGCAAACAAACCAAAGTGTTGCAAACACTTCTTCAAAAATTTAAATCGATTTTTTCTGACATTCCTGGTCTTGCCAAGGGTTTTGAATATAAAATTAAGTTAATCGATAACATTCCGGTTTGTAAAGCTCCTTACTATCTAGCACCCGATAAAGCCAAACTTTTGGACGAGCATGTTCAAGAGCTTGTTACACAAGGGGTACTTTCTCCTTCGAACTCTAATTATAGCTCACCCGTCTTCTTTGTTAAAAAGAAAGATGACTCTTATCGGTTAGTCGCTGACTATAGGTTTGTTAACAAACATATAGAGTTTGATCCGATGAGTTCAGCCAGTATGGCTCATATTTTCGCTAGCTTAGGTAATTCGAAAGTGTTTACACTCCTCGACATGAAATCCAGTTTTCATCAGATAAAATTATCAGATGACTCGAAACATGTCACCGCGATCGTCACACAATATGGTCTGTTTGAGTACAATACCATGCCTTTCGGGCTAAAGGTGGCTAGTCAATCATTAGCTCGTTTTTTAAATTCCAGTCTCGCAGAATTTCGTCATAAATTTCTTCTTATTTATTATGATGATTTAATTGTACATTCGCCCGACATTGAATCACATTTAAATCACCTGAATCTCTTGTTCACTAAAATAAAGTCTATCGGTATCACTATTAATCCTTCTAAGGCTCGATTTTGTATGTCGAGGGCACGTTTGTTGGGTAGCGTAATATCCGCTGAGGGACGCTTTATAGACCCTATTAAGGTGCAAGCAATCAATGACATGCCAACTCCAAAAAAACGTCAAAGAAGTTATGCGTCTAGTTGGGGCTGCGGCTTTTTACTCCCGCTATATTCCCATGTTCAGTCAGATTGTAGCTCCGTTAAACGATTTAAAAAAGAAAGGTGTTAGGTTCAAAATTACTAAGGTTCATCTTGATGCAATCTCTACTTTAAAAAAATCTTAAGTAAGTGCGCCTGTCTTAAAACATCCTAATTTTGACAAACCTTTTGTGCTACAAACTGACGGATCAGCTACTGGTCTGGGCGCGGTATTACTTCAAAAGTATGATGACGGTTTGCACCCCATTATGTACTGTTCTCGAAAATTGAATCCAGCCGAATTAAAATATAACAGTCATGAATTAGAACTTCTCGCAGTAGTAACGGCCCTAGATAAATTTAAAAATTTTTTAACCGACCGCAAGTTTACTCTACAGACTGACTGCAGGTCGTTATTGTGGATTTTTAATACCCCCAATAAATTTAATAAATTATCTAGGTGGATCCTTAAAATTTCAGAATATGACTTAACCCCGGAACATATTAAGGGCAAATTGAACAATATGGCCGATTTTCTATCTAGGTTATACGAAACTGACCATTTAATAGTGAACAAATTTTCTGATTCAAATCAAGATTCAGGCAAGAATTTCATTAAAGTTAAAGAGTTGCATAGCAATGATCCAGGTTATGCAAACCTTTTAAAAAAGATAACCAATACTTTGGATCAAACTGACTTAGAATCGGTGAATGAAGAAATCAGGAACAATGCGCAACTGAACTTTATTAACGTTTTAGCTAATACAAATTTTGATTACCTTTCTATTAAAAGCGAGCAACGTAACTCTCCCGAATGTAAAATCATTTATCAGAACCTTAAGGCTCAGATGAATGTCCCTAATTTTTGCATAAAGGATGGGTTAATTTATAAGTTCGTTGGAAGGAATCGACTAAAACGTATATTTTTACCAGATAATTTACTCGATTACGTTCTTCGATATTATCATGATCCCAAGTATGCTGCGCATAATTCAGTAATTAAAACATTCCGTGAAATTAGTAAAATTTTTTACTACAAAAACCTCTATGCAAAAGTAAGGGACTATGTCAGAACCTGTAAAGTGTGCCAGGCTATAAGGCCATATACACGTAACGATAAGGTTCAATTGAGTAGTTCCGTGCCGGAGTATACCCTACATGCTTTGTACGTCGACTTTATCGGTCCTATTATTAGATCAAGTGAAGGTTTTAAATATATTTTTTCTATTGTAGATGGATTTTCAAAATTTGCTTTCGCCTTTCCATGTAAAAGGCAGACCAGTGACGTTGCCATTTCACTGATACAGAAGATTTTCCTGCAAAACGGATATCCGACGGTTGTTGTAGCCGACAACGGACCAGCCTTTGCGTCGATCAAGTGGAAAACCTTCTTATTTAATAATGGTATTAGAGCTGCCTACTGTTCGAGCTATACACCATCTTCGAACAAGAGCGAGTGCCTCAATCGACAGATAAAATATAATTTAGGATGCATTCTCAAAGAATATTCTGTAGACCATGACAAGCACAACTGAGTTAATCACGAGTTCTGCTAAACCATCACAAGCACATATACAAGATGCGTTAAAGATTGCTCACCAACAACGAGTCAACCAAACTTTAAATAAACCAACGCTGTCTAAATATAAAGTGGGTCAATTGGTCTTGGTAAAAAACTTGGCCCCGAATATGAACAAGAATATCGCACCTAAATTCGCTTCAAAATTCAATGGGCCGTACAAGATAATAAAGTTCACTACACCAACTTCAGTTAGGCTAAAAGCTCCAAAGTCTAATAAGAAAACCTTCGGCATGTCGATATACAACATTCGGCCATACTATCTTAGAGGATATCAAGGGAATGGTAACGTTACTGCATCCTAATTAAACATCTAAATGTATTTAAATCTTCACGTCTAATCCACTTTTGTAAGATTTTTCATTCATCTATTCGTGTCATTCTTGCTTTAATATTTTTCAATTAGCATGTCGCTAATTTTTTTGGCCCTCTGGAGTGGAGAATAATTTTTTTTAGTACTCCACTGTTTAAAATTTATTATTATTTTGTTTTCATATTTTTATTATTCAAAAAATAATAATTTATATAATTATTGGTTTATGCGAGTTGAGAATTTACATAATTTCAACAAACATTTACTTAGATCGGATATGACTTGCGTATATCCAAGCTTACTTCGATATTTCCGCACATATTTCAAGGCAGTTACAAAAAGTACTTGTCTCAAGACAGTTACTAAAATTAGTTGGCTCAGTACAGTTACTAAAAGTAGTTGTCTCACATGAATTAATCAGATGGTATTTTGAATTTTTATTTCTTCAATTTACAAATTGAATATTTATTATGGATTGTGCTGAAGTATCGAATAGGCGAATTAATGGTTTCTATCTGATTGTATCTAAGTATATTTTTTTTGTATAATTTATTTAATTCACCATTCCGAAACTTGTGGTTTTTCAAACTTGTCACATTTCAATACACATTCTATACACATTTTGGCTGTACAATTTATGTATTTTATGTGAATATGCAATGACTTTTTCAATTTATAACTATATTGTTTTGTATACGCTTGGTATTTTTGGCCTTGTAGTTTTTCTTTACAGAAGCGTAAAGTCCCCTTTATATACAACTATGTATCTGAATTAAATTTGTAGTGTATATTTATATTTTTGCAAATCAGACATATTTGAACATTTTTTTTTTACTGTAGTGTCGTTTTTTTTTTTTTTATATACGATATTTCTTTTTACTACAGTTCAATCTAGTACATATTCATGTAATTTTTTTTATAACTTGTACAACCAAACTTAGTATTTTAAGGATAGTTATACTATCAACATATTAAATGAAAAATTATTTATTTCAAATATATTTATTTTTACATATATTTTGTTTTGTTCTTTTTTTGTACTTTTTTTTTATTTTCAGTATTTCTGATTCGAATCACTAGTCGATAACTTAGACACTTACTGGATAGTGAAGATCTTACTACCTCAATATTATCTTTTTTAATGGGCCCAGCTTTTATTGAAAGACTTTCGGTTCAACGTGTTATTTTTTTTATATTTACGTGTATCGCGTTAGCACCGATCGTTTTCCAATTTTCATAATTCCACATACAATACTCTGCTTTGGATTTTTTTTTCTAAAGTACCGTATATTTAGTTTTCATTATTTTTTTTTTTAAAATACATCATAATACCTCTTTTAATTAAAATTACTAAATTAACAAAATTTCATTTTTATGAAAATAATTGATAATTCAATTATTTTCAATAAAGTGTTTAGTTTTTTTTTTAAACTAAACACTTTTAATTATTTTTTTTTTTAAATACACAGATCAACTAGAATATGCATGCATCGTTTTGGTGAACGATTTCCTTTAAAACCTCCAACAGTATCCAGTGACATTATTTGAAACGGTTCTGTAGCAGGTCCAAATATAGAATGAATAAAAATGATTCGGCTCCGGCGTACTTCATTTTCAACACAAACTTTGCAATTTTTACAGAAATTTCTTGTGGTTTTATTAATACCCTTGAAATAGTAATGGGGTTTAATTGTGGCTATCATTTTTGCTGGTCTTATTTGTCCATAATATTTATGAATTTTGTTTATTATCTCATTTCCAAATTTCGCGGATACTAAAATTCTTGATTTTTCATTTATTTTCTTAAGCAATATTCCCTGTTTGTATTGTATTTTCACTTTTTTTCACTTTCAAGCTTTGAAATATTTTCAGCTTAATATCTTTGTATTTCTGATAAATCTATTAAATTTACTACTTAGATTACATCCTTATTCTCGAAGTATTCAAGAACTGCGTTCCTAAAATATCTGCTAAAATATTTTCTTTACCTGTTTTATATATAATATAAAAATTAAATTTTGATAAATTAAGTATCAAATCTTCCAAAATTTTGTCAGTTCTTGCATTTGTCTTCAAACTTTCCAAAGGCTTATGATCAGTGCAGTAAAGTAACGCTGAAGTAACGCTCAATAGAATAATACTGCCAGAGTTTTATTGCATCTTTGATTGCTTTACATTCTTAATGCATTATGTCTAAGCGATTTTCTACAGGATGTAATATTCCATCTTGTTGTGGCTGTTTTAGTGTAGCACCAATATCCAGGTAGCTAGCATCTGTTTCTTAGTATACCGGTTTATTGATGTGATAAATGGCAAGAATCGGTACTGATCATAAATAATCTTTATTCATATTAAGTGTTTCTTCACAATCATCAGACCATTCAAACTTCACTTCTTTTCTCAATAAATGTTGTAGTGGTCCTAGTTTCTGAGTACTGTTTTCAATATATTAACATAAAAATTTATTGACCCAAGTAAACTACGGACTCCAGTTTCATCAGAGGGCCGTGTGAGATTTCGAATCGATTTGAAGTTTTCTTGAGCCGGAGAAACTTTATTTTTTGAAATTGTATGCCCCAGATACTTGTAAAAATTACCTGTACCTGTAAAAAATAATCGACATGTTGCTCCCATGTTTGAGAAGAGAAGGAATGTACCGAAAAGCTGAGTTTATATCCAGCACTGAAAAATATTCACAATTTGGAACTTTATCAATCACATCTTGAATAGTTGGAAATGGAAAGCATTTTGGAGTTACCAATTTATTTAATTTTCTAAAGTCAATGCACAAACGTAATTTTCTTTGTTATTCTTTCTTATAAGTAAGAGTTACAGGAGACGAATAGGCAGAGTCTGCTTCTTCTATGATTCCAGCTTTTAATAACGACTTGATCTGGGATTTTATTTCTGTTTCGTCCGGTATAGAACACTTTTATGGACGTGAAGTGGCGTATTCATCTCTTATTAATTTAATCTCGGCTTCACTTGATTTTACGTTACCGATATCTAACGTATACTTTGCAAAGAAATGTTTATATTTTTCAATTAATTTTTGAATAAAAAATCTATCCTAATTATTTGTAATGTGGTCTAATTCAGATTTTAACTCGTCTTACTTTGCATATTCATTAAAATTAACTTGTATATAATCATTTAAATTATTGCTATTAGAGTTGGATTCCGCACGTTGAAAAATGTGTAAGTCTTCGTTCTGCATCAATCTAAGTTTTTTTTAAATAATCACAACAATTCCTAATAACAAATCGTATGAAAAATTACTGTTCTTTACAACGTTAGCATTTATCTGGTCTGTAATATAACCGATTCGTAATTTTATCGTAGCCCGGAAGTGAAATTATGTCCACTGATTGTTTTTAAAACTTTTTTATCTTCTATTAATTTCAACTTAAGGAAATCAGCAATTCGTTGATTAATTAACGTAACATTAGAGCCACAATCATGTATTGCTTTAACCTCTAATTTATCATTGACAATATCATTCAAATTTTTCTGTGGAATTAATTTAGCCCGGCTCTTTAGTTTAAATCATTTTCAGCATCTATTTTTAATACTTCAAGATCATTATCACTTGCAGCTCTTTCGATTATATGCAATTTTAAATTTTCTACAAAAACATTTAAAAATAAGTTTTTCCAGGATTACCACGGACCTTCTAACCCAATTTTTTTTAATTGGTTTCAAACCAGTCATTCGCTGGATCAATAAGAAAAAATTTTAATACTCTAATTTTCATGTTATCACTAGTTATTGAAAGCGATCACATTCAAATTCGCGTAACCATTCACTTGAATCATTCTGTGTCCTTTCAAATTTTAATTAAAACGAATTTTTTCTCCATATGCTGTAATTCAATTGTATTTATGGAAGAAAAATTTTTTAACTTATCCTCTAATTGTTTAATTGTATCCCTAAATAAGCTTATTTCATTAGGTTCAGCAGGATACAGACTAATTATGGAAACTTGTTATTCCAGTGGTAACTCTTTAAAACATACGTTCGACACTTCATCAAAATATGTAGCTTTAATATGCTCATCCATCTTAATTATTATTGTCCTATACCCATTTACTGTATTAATTGCGGCTTTAGTACTTTGTATTTGTTTCTTACTTGATAAACATTCGTCCAAATTTTGGAATTTATTAGGTACTAAATACCAAAGTTTTTTGTCTGTTGATATACATGGGATTATAAATTCAGCTCCACCTTTCTTCACAATTAGAACGAAAAGTAGGTCCACCTTCTTATTATTTTGATTTCTGTAATTTAATTTTTAAGTTTCTTTTTTAAACGTGATTTTATTCTGAATTTCTATAAAAGAATTACAAAATTAGTACAATTATAATTTAATACTTACAAATAAAATAAATACCTGCAAAAGAATTAAATTACACGTCCAAATTATAAGAGAAAATATGATAATTTATATATGTCATATTTAATATTTATTATCATAGCATTCTAAAATAACAACTTCTCAAGTAGTCTTGGATATAAGATTTCTTGACAACTTGAATATTTGAAGATACGGTAGCCTACCATAACTTACATGTAAACTTACATTTAATCAATTTACCCCTCTTTATATTTCTAACGAAAAATTTACATAATAAATTTATATTCATTTCACTCACTCTTGGTATAAAGCTCGGTCCATTATCACATATAATCACTTTTTAAGGAGCAGCTAATGTACATTAAGGATTTCCCCGAAACCTTGGGCCATTTTTTACATTTATGTTTGTGATCGGATTATTATTATTAAAATAATTTTTTTATTTTAGTTTAATGAGTGTATGCTACACAATTATAGTCATTTGTACAGCCAATTGTATAAATTATTATTATTATCTTTATTAATTTTATTACAGTATAAGTATAAATCAAGCAATTTTGTCGTATACAATACTCAGTCACGAGCTGATAATAATATTTCAAAATGAACGAGTGATCCTAGTCTGCAAATCAGTCTGCTCTTCAAACAAAGTGTTATACCTAACTGTTAAAATTTAAAAAAATATTTTTAATTAAATAACTTTAAAAAACAGGATTATCTGTTTAACAAGTAAAAATCAGCAACATTGTTATTAATTTAAACATGTATCATGGATAACGCATATAGAATATTATTTAAGATTATATATACCAGTAATACACATCATACACAACGATTCGAAAAAAAATAAACCAAACTTTAAAACTTTTACAATCGCAATGTATGAAGTTGATCTTTTTATGGCAGATGCTAGATAATCTTTGGAAATGTTCAAAAGTTTTATATATACAAGTTCCCTACGATACGCAACTTTGTCTAGTATAGATTTTCTTACTATTGTTTTTGTATTTAACCCTACAGTTACCACGTGCGGGTATGTTTAATTTGCACAATATCTGATTTTTAATTTATTGGACATATATGTTAGAAATATATGTCGTATAATAAGCCGTATCTTAATAAAATAGGTCTTTATACCTGTGAGATCTATATATCTCACATTTTTCTTTAAAGAATTTTCTCTCATAAAGGAAGAACTATTAGTAATTTAGCGATGTCAAAATTTTGCTATACATTTTTCAACATCTGTTGATCAAACGTAGTAGATGTCGAAAAAGACCTTTTATAAAATTTCGCAGTATACATTTAAGTTTTAGTAAAAATGGTTGGGTAATTAATTGTACCAAAGTCTATTTTCTACAACTCCTTATACATTTTTAGATTTTTCTAATATTAAGAGATGTATTTCATATTTTGTGCTTCTTTCCTCTTCTAAAGTCCTGCGTTTCTTCCCTCGTGATGGTTTCTATTTGTTACCGAACTTGGTTTTTCTATTACCAAAAGAAAGCATACTAGATACAAACTTGCATTTCGAATGGATTGTAACCTCCAGAGAAAATATGTGGAAAATATATTAAATAACATATCTGCATGTAGCCACTCTAGTAGTCACAGGTTGCCATGGACAATAATAATATAATAATTGACGCAACTCCCTTAAAGCGTTTTCTTTCACGTGGGTTGTGTAACTTACCACGTGGCTTCATTTGCTTTTATTTTTTAGTTTATACTTTCGAAGGTTAATGTGTCTCGGAAAGAAATATGTATAACGTCTTCATTGTTAGTGCAAAAACAACAAAATGTATCGAACACGTACAGATAGTATGCAATAAATGTAAAAATTGTAGTTCATAGTCTGATGAATGGATATGCATGCAGAAATGGACTAATAACGTCATTTTATCTATAACAAAAAATTTTTCTTGCGAACACTACTTTTAATAGTTTCAAAGTCGGGACATAACATAATATACTCATTAGTATATCATATATACCGGGTACAAAAATTGCTCTTATATTCAATCTTCTCTGACACAATAAAGATAAGTTGAACAAATAATTTCTAGTAGAAAGCAAACAATTTCGTATATACAGTAATGTAATCCCGTATTTTCAATTAATTTTTTCATCAATGTGAAATCTAGTTTTTTCAACCGGAAAATTTTTTTTTAAAATCAGCAAGAAAAGTGTTTACATAATACATTACTTACGGCAATACTTCACATGTCGTATACTTCACGTAAATCTGTTCCCCTACTTTGAAATCACTTCTGACCATGGCGTCATTCATCTCCAATGCTTTCGTCTCCCCGAGACATCTCCAATTATATATGTACAAACGGTAACTCGAGGACGTCTCCGTCCCTCCCGTGGGGCGAAATCATACCAAAACACCATTCGTCCAACACTTTCCCTCGTTCGAGCGGTCATTCGTTTATTGATTCGTTGATTTGTTACCACTCTGCCGTTCCCGCTCGCTCTGTTGACGCATCTAAACAACAACTTAACTCCTCACCCTCTACAAAGCCATTCAACTCCTTCCGAGCGAAAGGTTCTGCTGTTGTCTAACAGAATTTCTGGCAACCTTCGTCTGTTATGTGGCGCCACTATGCTGGGTTCATCGATCTTTGTAAGATACTTTCTTGTTCCATAGGGTGTGAAATTACATGCAACTCTATAGCATGACTCGTCTACTTCCAGATCTCCAGGCTCCCAATGAATAGGTGAAGGATCAATAGATTTGCATTCCTTACAAACTCCCACAACTTCCGGTACTTCCTCTTTAATAAAATTCAGATTGGGATGGGAACGTTCCACGACGTAATGCGTATGATCAACACCAAGGTGATACCTCTCATGAATGCTTCTTATTTGAGTCCATCTCTCTGACGATTCTCAATTTCAACCATTCCCTTGACACTATGGTCAAAGGAAGATCCAGAGATCTCACAAACTGACTTCTCACTGACAACCCACTCACTTTATTCAAGTCATTCAAATTAGAGAGCGTTCGTCTCACAAGTGCCCCTCCCAGTCCATGTGTTTTTATTTGACGATCTCAAGACAGCAAGGACGAATCCACGCATACACTGTCGCCGAATCTGTGCGCAGTATCAAATCTGTCAGGTCTTACTTCAGAGCCAAATTCACCCCTTTTAAGACTGCTTCTAATTTTACCAAATTTATATGCGCCGCATCATTTGGTTTTCTCAGCCGGGATGTATCCTCCACTATATGCCCACAATTTCAATGCACACTCCGACTACCAGACTGCTTGCATCGCACCATACAATCCCTTCAGTAACCGATGGCACAGTCCATTTGCCCCTTAGAGGATTGTCGTACCCCGTTCGCCTGATCATTTCCATTAGCATCTCTCTTTATTTTTAGGCATTTTTTGATCCCACTGAAAATCTTTCAAGCTTTGCTTGATAAAACTGTAAGCAGGGCGATGCCATCCGGTAACTGGGAAATTCCCTAGCAACTGTCCGCAGATGGAAAAACATTTCTTATTTTCCGCACATCATCGATTCCAGCCCATATTTCCGGAATAATTTTACAACCTTGACACATGATACAATATCTTCATTCAAAATTATGTCATCCATATAAGTATCTGTACCTTCATTAACTTGCTTGTCCATAGACAATACCTGGCTAACCATTGGCGACATTATCTTAGAACCAAATCCTAACCGAGTCAAGCAATTTATCCTTCCTTTCAATTGAACAACCTGGTAGTTCCAAAATTGCTGCGATACGTGGATTTGAAAATACGCTTTACGCAAATCAACTAACTTTACATTCTCGCCCATTTTCTTCCACTTTCGAAGCTTTTTCCCACATATCTCACTGGCAGACGTATGACTCGATACGAACTGATTCGGTTCCCTATAATCCAACACTCGTCGCACATTATCCTTGTTGCATTAGACAACGGCCATCAATGGAATTATCATTTTTAATCCGTTCAGCCACTTCCTCTTCAAAGTTGAGCTTCCATTAAAAGCTTTAACTGTGAAACACTATTCGTCAACGTGGGCATGTCATTCGAACCACACCATTTCCATTCTTCTGTCTACATTCTGTTCGAGAATGAAGCCGAAAAATCTTCCTCACGAATGTTCACTGATAAATCATTAATTGCTGCGATTACAGCCCTTGGGGCTGGCTGGCCAACAAATGCCACTTTACCTGTTCCCCCGAGTGTGTCCACCTATTGCCACAATATTGCCACCTATCACCACAATAACATCCATACCCAACAACATGTCCTATTTAGGTAAAATATCCGCAACCAAACCATCCAACGCAATCAACGCATAATTGATTAATTGATTGATTAATATCGGGGTAAAAAAAACTATTGCACTTCGACCCTATGGTCCATTGTGCTCCCCCTTTTACCTCAGTCTGACGAGACTTGCTTCTCCCATATGTTGCCAATAGCCAGGAGCTTGCTTATCAGGTCCTCCCGAAGGTACATACATTCGGGGTGAGATGCACCGAATATCCTGTGTCTGCTGTAACCCAGAGGCTCGCAGTCAAAGATTATGTGGCTGGATGTTTCTTCCTCCTCGCCCCACAATCAGCACAGTATGCAGCCGTTATGGAGTCCCATTGTGTGCAGATGCTTCCGCATGGGATAATGCCCGGTAATGAACCCGGTAACCCTCCGCAGTTGCATCTTGTTCAGCCTCAGTGCATCGAGAGATAACCTCTTTGTTGCACTCTGAAGCAGTACCTTCCCGAGCTCTTGCCCCGGTACTTTTTTCCAGTGATCACGGTGTTTAGCATTTGACTACTCGCTGATCACTTGTTTACATGCAGTCTTTGGAATTCCTTAAATAGGCTCCGGGCATATAAATGGCTTTCCGACTCCCTTCTTTGCTAAGGTATCCGCTTTTTCGTTTCCTTCGAAACCACTGTGACCCTGCACCCAGATCAATTTAACATTGTTCCGTTTTGCCAGTTTCAGAAGTTCCTCCAGACAATCCTTGTCTACCCTTGAGGTGACCTCAGTTCCAGACAAGGCTTTTAAAGTAGCTTGACTGTCCGACAGAATACATACGTTCTGGTTTATGTAGCCTCTACGTAGGTTCTCACAGACGCAAGCCAGTATGGCGTAGACTTCTGCTTGGAAGACCGTGGCATATTTCCCCAAGTTGATGCTTATGTTTGCTTTTGGTCTCTCACCGTAGATTCCCGCCCCGGTCCCTTCTTCAGTTTTGGATCCGTCTGTATACCAGACGATTCCATTCCTGAGGTAGGGTGATTCTCCTTCCGACCACATCGCCCTATCACATACTACAGTGAAAGGTTTTGAGAAGGAGTATGTCTTGGGAAGTATATCTGTGCCCTTTTCAATGATGGGGTCTGAGATAATTGATGTTCCCACGATACTTGCATGTTCAACCTGATTTTTATAAATCCAGTTGTTATTGCAAGACAATCTATAGGCGCTGGATCTCGCTTTGCTATTATTGCAATACTTAGCGGAAGCAGCCCAAGTATGACTTCCATGGCAGCTGTAGGTGTACTGCTCATGGATCCGGTGATGCGCAAGCAGGCCAGTCTCTGGATCCTGGACAGTCTTTTGCACGCAGTAATCTGCTTAACTTTTGGCCACCACACAAGAGCAGCATAGGTTATAATGGGCCTGACTACTGTTGTGTAGAGCCAGTGGATCATTTTGGGTTTTAGACACGAGATTTTTCCACATGCTCTCTTGCAAAGCATGAAAGAAGATTTGCTCTTATTTGTTATATGTTCCAGATGAGAGTTCCATGTTAGTTTGGCGTCCAGCATTACTCCCAAAAACTTGGCTTTCCTTGTGGTGTGTAATCTTTCACCGAAGAGGATTGGTAGTTTCATATTATCCACCTTCCTTTTACGTGTGATTGGAATTAGTGCGGTCTTACCAGGGTTAATTTTCAATCCCTGATTGATATACCATTCCTGTGCGACTCTAAGAGCATTTTGCATAAGCTCCGAGATTGTGCCTTCACAGGGTCCCTGGATTGCAATTACAATGACGTCCGCGTAACCCTGTGTATAGTATCCATTTTGGTTGAGGTTTATCAGTAAGCTGTTCACTGTCAGGATTCACAGGAATGGGGATAAGACACCACCCTGCGGACATCCCTTTGTGGCTTTCACAGTGACTGGCTTCCATACGGTTGGTATATAACCCGTAGCCAGGCTGGCCCTGAATATACGACCAAGTAGAGTTAAAAGATGCTCTGCTCCTATTTGTAAAAGCACCGGGTATAGCACATCTGATCCCGGTGCTTTGTAGGGGTCGAATGAGTTTATTGCCCATTCGATGTTTGAGCGGTTAATGACAATCGCCGCTCTTCTCCAGTCCTCGCCATTGGGTGGGAGACCTTGGTTAACCTGCTCTTGAGAAGGATTTTAACCGTCCACTACCATCGAATCCGGGAAATGAATCCGGAGCAGTGTCTCGAGTGTATCCTTCGCGGAGCTAGTATACTCACCATCGGGTTTACGAAGTAACCCGATGGTGTCAGCAGGTTTCTTCGCCAGGACACGATATAGTCTTGCACCCTCAGATATGTTTTCAACATCATGACAGAGCATCCTCCATGAGTCCATTTTGGCCTTCTTCCGAGTGCTTTTGTATTCCGTAAGGGCTTCATGGTAATTATTCCAGTTATTCAACCTCCTGGCTCTGTTAAATAGCTGGCGAACCCTTCGCCTCTGACTCCTTAGGTCCTCATTCCATCAACAAGTCGACCGGATGATGCCTTTTGAGACCTCCGGGCAGTTTTCTTGGAATGAGTTAATTATTGCATGCTGAAGCTCAGTTGCAGTAAGCTCAATGTCCAATACAGTTTTAACTTTTTTCGGGATTATGGCGAGTTTGAACTTTAGTGTCGAATTTTAATCGTCCCAGTTTGTTCTCCTCGGATCCCGATAGTGTATATTACATTGGTCCGTTCTCACCTCCACATTGGAATAGATTTGTCTGTGATCCGATGTAGATGGTTCATCGGATACTAGCCATTTCTTGATTTTACTACTGATTTCATAAGTGCTCAGTGTTACATCAATGACATCCTTCCATACTTTGTTAATAAAAGTCGGCTTGTTTCCTTGATTAACTATATCTAAGTTGTTAGCTATGATATAATCAAAGAGGTACTCACCTATTGTATTTGTGTTTGTGCTACCCCACGCAGTGTGATGCGTGTTTGCATCGCATCCCATGATCAGTTGGTGGTTTTTTGCCTTACAATACTGGATCAGGTCTTCTATCTCTGTTGATGGTGGTGGAGTAGATGCATCATAGGGTAGGTAGACCGAAGCGATGATTACCACTCCAGTTCCATTCCTCATGTTGTATTCTACTTTAACTGCAGTTAGATCTCTCTGACAAAAGTCTAACAGAGGCAACACATTGATGTCCTTTCTTGCATAAATGCAAGTTCTAGGTCTCTCCGAGGTTTTATCATAAAAAATTTGTCCTCTGGTATCTCTTAGTCCAAGAATCTTGTGGTTCACAGCCCAAGGTTCCTGGATCAGAGCTATGGAAATTCCCCTTTTCAGCACATTTTGACAAAAGACAGCGGACGCTGCCTTACTGTGCTGGAGGTTTATCTGAAGCATCCGAAGATCAGACATTCTTTTTTCTCTTTGATGTATTCAGTGGTCTAAGTTTGACTTGACCAAACTCGAGGTATAATTTAAACCCTGGGTCCTGAATCAACCTCAGATCCGCTGCACTCACTTCCAGCACGATCGTGTGTCCCGCATTGGTCTTCGTGCTGTTGATAATTCGCCACTCCTGAGTGTGTAGGTTTGCATTCTGCGCTCCAAGAGTTTAGATTATTTTGCCCGTTTCAACGGAGCTTTAGATCTGGAGAGTATACAGCAGAACTTTTGATGTGTTCATCAGGGCTCTTGCATCCCCGACGACAAGCTCCGCTCCGTCCCACGGTCTGATATTCGGGACGTTCTCCATGAGCCAGTTTATGGCTGTTGTTCCTATGCACCGCACAACGAGGGCCCCCCTGTCCAGGTGGCAACCCCGATATTGTGGGCCCTCAACGATCTCTTGGCAAATGAGGGTTTGTAGCATCGAGAGTTGCACCTCTTCGGATATTTCTTGAGTTATTTTGACATCAGGATACCCCCGCAATGCAATGCATATCATTGTTGTTGCGGCGGTTTCAGCAAAGGTATTAATAACACTTACCTGTTCCACCTTTCTATGTTTTTTTCGAGATCTGTTTCGGGCTTGGAATCCCATCTTCAGATCTCAATCTTTTTTCCTGTGTATTTTCCAAGGGTTGATTCCCTGAGTCAGACCCCACAGGTATCACTATTTCTGAGGAAAATAGAGCTGTAGGGCTTTTTGTCCGGATTTTCCTCTTTATCGGAGGAATCGGTTTCTCCTCAGGTCTTGTTTTTTCTTCAGCTGCTTTTCCCCAGGCTGCACCCGAGAGAGTTTTCATTTCCACCTTCAGGAAAGGATTCTGGAGTTTATAGTCCAGATTTTCTGCTGGGCTGGATGCACCTGTAGTTTTTTGTTTCTCGGCGAGGTTTGTTTGTGCAGCCTCGGTTGATTCACTTTTTGAGGGGATTTGAGCCCCAGAATTAATATTATTTTTATTGTGTTTATCCATTTGTTCCCACGATTAAAAACGGGCCATGTACTACCCCATCGGCACCTTGATGGGGAGGGCATTGATACAGTGGAGTTCGCCAGGTACTCCAAGGGGATTGTTAATGACAGCATTTAACCCTGCTGCCCTAGCCTTCGGCTAGATCTCTTGGCACAATGCCTCGCACCGTAGCTTCGGTCTTTGCCGCATGGTTTCTTGGTCGTGCTTCTCAAGGCTTTCCTGTCCGGCGTGGGTATTCCTGCCAGTAACATAGTAACCGACGGCGTAGCATAGCCCTTCATCGATGCGCATAAGCCTCTCAACCAACTACAAGGTTCTACCATGTCTAGGAGAGGTAGTGTTTATGCAGCGCATAAAGCAGACTGACTGTTCATTTTTATTCGTTTTTACCTTCTCAGGGACCACGTTCTGCAACTTTCACTGAAAATATAGACCTGGAGCAGCCGGTTTCCAACAAACCTCGTAGCTTCTTTCCAAATACAGACAAATTTATCGTGGGATGTCGTCCACCTTAGGAAACCACCTGCGCAACAAGTGGCTTCCTATAAAAGTTTTTTGACTCAACTGTACACTTGAGTGCTATGTGCCCCTCCTGTCTGCAGGAATAACAGACGATCCTGCGCTTTTCTTGCCTCTTGGATGGACATGCTTTCGCCAGATGATCAAGCTTCCTGCAAACAAAGCACGCTGGCTTATTTTCCTTACCAACTTCTTGTCTCTTGTCCAGGCACCGCCACAATGAGAAATCGAGTAGCTTGTACTATAATAAATTATTTTATTCTTAAATTTAATTTCAAATTACAATATATACATATTTCGAAATACATTCCAGACATTAATAATTGAAATGATGAAAAAAAAAAGATAATTTCATTAAATGAATAGGCTTATTATATGAAACTAATACAAGTTCACTGAATTTACACAAAGTCCGTATGTAACGCAAATTCGTATGATCAATTACACATATAGTTATACGTAACCGATAAAAACTTTAGTCCACTCACATTAACTGTCCATGCAACTGTCATTCACAAACAACAGCACACGCCAATTTCTTTCCCGCGAACCACTGACTACGAAGTCGTCTAACCACTACACTTAATAGCATCATATATACACAACAATACTCGCTGTGTCAATTTTTCACACATTACTCTCTCATTTTTTGTATTCAACTAACTATTTTAACACTCTACATATAATGATCTGTGTGAAAAATTGACACAGCGAGTATTGTTGTGTATATATGATGCTATAATGTGTATATATATATATAAATATGTTAATCTCCGGTTCTGACGACATTTTTACTTAATATACAGCGAGTTCAGTGACAAACTATGTCTTTGACGACAGTCACCGCTATTTATCCGTATGTTTTTGAATTCTCATATACTCTGAGATCGATCACCATCGATTTGTTGATTGTACGTTGTTATCAATATCACCACCTAGTGATGATATTGATACGTTTTTTAGTAGATTGGAACACTGTCTTAATATTATTAAAAGTGAAAAAAAACACTTTGTGATTTTTGGGGATTTCAATATTAATCAATTAGACGTTCATGATGAGAAAGTTAAAACTCTGTTTGATTTGTTAGCAACATTTGTTAGCAATGTGTCCTTCCTCAAGTGTTAGAGTTAGTAGTTATTCCAGACCTGAATGGATCACCCCTGGTATCATAAAATCATCCCAGAACTTCAGAGTACTTAATATTCGGAAAAAACGTCAAAAAATATAAATTTTTTGAATTATGTAAAGCAATACAAAAAGATATACAAGAAGATTATTACCATGGCAAAAAATATTGCATTGATTAATAAATTAAAGAAAACAAATAATAATCCTTAAGTTGTTTGGAACATCATTAAAACTGAAACGTCAAACAAACCCAAATGCATTAAGAACATAAGTGTCAATAATATTGAAAAAACCACCCTAAGTCTATTGTTGACACATTAAATGATCATTTCATTAATGTAGGTTCGGTTATTAGTTCTGATAATAATGTCAAAAATCTAATACAAATAAAAAAATTCGAGAAAACTATTTTTGTTGACGAAACTAATACCCGTGAAATAGATTAAATTATTAAAAATATGAAATGTAAAGAGTCCATGGACTACTTGGGCATTTCAAGTAACGTTTTAAAGTCAATTTCAGAGAACTTATTGGCTCCTTTAGTCGAAATAGTCAATTGTATGTTGGGTGAGGGAATTTTTCCAGATCATGGTAAATTGGAAAGAGTAATGCCCCTGCAAAGATAGCTCAATAAGATGGATGTCAGTAATTTTCGGCCAATATCTTGATAACCGATCTTTAGCAAACTTTTAGAGAGAGTTATATTTGATAAACTTTCAAAGTTTCTTAATAAATTCAACATATTGATCAGTGATCAATATGGATACAGAGAAAACATCAGCACTACAAACGCAGTTTTTGCCGTCACGGATAATAGTTTAACGAAAATAAATTAAGGTAGTAGCTGCTCTATTTCTTCATCTGTCTAAGGCCTTTGATCGTGTGAATCATAATATACTCCTTTCTAAAATTTATGCATGTGGCATTCGTGGTCAAGGTTACAAGCTCATTGAGTCATATTTATCCAATAGATCTCAGTTTGTTGAATTAAATATAAATGGAAATATTTTCAAGTCACAGGGGAGGGCTGTCAGGTCTGGAGTCCCACAAGGGTCAAATCTCGGCCCTTTGTTGTCTCTCCTATTTATTAATGATTTGCCAAATTCATTAACTCAATTAATTTGCGAAGTTGTACACTTTGCCGATGATAAGACCATCATTGTCTCACACGAAGATACAGATGAGCTTATAAAAACCATTAACAATATCATGGAAGTAATGGAAAGCTGGTGCCACGTAAACGATTTGCTTTCAAATCGCAACAAAATAGCCATTATGTTCTTTGGTAGGGGTGTCACCATCCCTACACATTATCTTTCTGTAAATAACTCGACATTTTTGGGAATTGAAATGGATACAGGATTGAATTGGAAAACTCATATCGATACCCTATGTGCTAAATTAAGTAGAGCTTGCTATCAATTAAGAGCTATGAGAGCAAGAGTTGATTTCAAGACCTTAATGTCAGTTTATTATGCTAATTTTGTTTTAGTTGACATATGGCATAATAATATGGGGTGCATTAGTGAATCCCTCGAAAATTTTTAAAATTCAAAAAAGAGCCATACGAATGGTCTTCAATTAAAAAAAAAACTGACAGTTGCAAAAGCTTTTTTATTTTAGAAATCTTAAAATTTGTTATCAAAAATAGAAATGTTTTTATGATCAATAAAAATCGTTATATGGGTAATCGTTATATGATTCGTAATCCATTTGAATGTGTGCATCCTTAGTGTAAATATTCATTTTTAGAAAAAAACTCACGGTATCTCGCAATTCTTTTTTATAATAGAATCGGTTAAGGGTCAACCGGTGATATTATGAGAGATAAGAGAATGACTTTTATCAATGCAGCTCGAATGTATATGCAACAACAGTGTTACTATTCACTGGAGGAAGGACTGAAAAGTAACTTCTAGTTTTTTATCTTTTGACACGTTTCGTGTGTATTTTTTATCACCAGAATACGAAGTTTTATATTATATTATAAATGACTGCAACTGGTACACAATACTATTATTTCAAACTTCTTTTAAGCCTTTTGAGTTGTGTATATTTTTTTTTATAAAATTGACTGTATTTTTGTACCAGGGCTACATATTATAATTATTTTTTTAAATCTAATTAACTTATTTATTTGTATTTTTTAATATTTTAAAATTTTACATAATTTGAGATTTTGAATGTTTAAAATCATTTAGCTTTAGACTTATATTTTATTTCATTGACACTGTACTGTATTTTTTGTTTACACTTAAGTTTTAAAAAGTTTTACATCTTAATTTTTTTTTAAATCATTCGATTATAATTCATTGGCATATATTTCACATTTTGACCATACTGTCAAAGTACATACAGCACTATTATTTTAATTGCTTTTTGTATGTGTGTTATTTTTATTACACTTGACTGTACTGTTAATACAGTACTACAATTTGTTATTTTATTTCTTTAACTTTATTGGACGATGAAATTTTTCAATTTTCATTTTATTGAAACCAACAAGAGAGAGCTTATATCTCTATTATATTTTATTTATCTTATTCTATTTTATTAATTGATTTAATGATTTATCTAACTTTACTTGCTGTTCCGTTTGTGATTTTTTCATGGTTCTTACACAAACTTTTAAACATATCATTGTATGTTGGAACAGCCCCTAAAGTCGGCTATAAAGTATCGGACGCATAATCCCTTCGATTAAAAATTTTTTTTTCTCATTCTTTTTTTTGACGCATTCAATTACAATTGTAAATTGTTTATTTTGAATAAAGATTATTTTTTTTATTATTATTATTATGATTGTAGTGTTCGGAATCATAATAAAATGATCATATTGTTCAAATAAATAAATAAAAATGTACGTATATATCTATATTATAGTGCTCGAAAAAGTTTTTAATTTTTCTGCCAAGCTGATTTAATATTAAAAGCTGCTTTAAGATTTGCAGACGATTCTTACTGAAAATAGGTTAAATAACTTGAAAATTTTGAGAGTTCGTGATGAAGTGCACAGAAAAAACAATTTTCAACTCAAGATAAATTGTCATAGCTCAAGAAATTTTTATAAGATGAAGAGAAAGTCAAAAATTATCTTGAACAAAGACTTAGTTGAAATTTTTGTTTTGTTATAAATTTTTTTTTTTTGAAACAACATATTTTTACTTTGTAATCGAAAAAAAATTTCTTGTTTTAAGATTTCTCATTTCTTCCCAACAGAAAATAATTCTATCTAGAATACGGAAGTGTGACAGTCAGACAGAGTTCAAGGGGGTATTTGCCTTCGCGCTTACAGTAATTTGACTACACGTTAAATCAGAGCCGATTTGACCTGAAATATTTTCTGAATGAAAAGAGCAACACTGCTGATTTTTTGAACATAAGCTATTTAGGGAATTCTAAGAGACAAAGTTTTTGCTTTTCGTTTAGAAATAAACGGTTAAAAAGTTACTTCGGTTCAAAAAATGTTATAAGATGGGTACGCCCATAATTTTCATTAGAGATGACAAAAACGTAGGGCCAACACCAGATTTCCTTTAAAGACGATATTTAGCATATAGTTAAGTCTAGTACCCAAGGCACAGGGAAAATTATGAATCATGAAATTTATTCCGGGAAATGGAAAATTTTTGTTTTGATAAAATTAACACAATAACTATTGCTGCTCTATGATGGGTCCATATTTTCTATACAT
Source organism: Nineta flava (assembly GCA_963920215.1). Lineage (NCBI taxonomy): Eukaryota > Metazoa > Arthropoda > Insecta > Neuroptera > Chrysopidae > Nineta > Nineta flava. The sequence continues at coordinate 35,361,278 of OY986046.1, read as the reverse complement.
ATACTAAAAATTTAGCAACACACCACTAGTGAGATTTGTGCACGATTGTTTAAAACTTCGTTGCTCCACTTCCGGGAAAGGTAGAAGGATGCGCAAGGAGGCACATTCAGTATTAATTAAGTATAAATATAGACATACAAGTATATAATTATTATAAATGTATTATGCACGTTAGATTGTATTCATTACTTATTCATTCTTCAAAGTGATAACACAAATTGTCAAAATTTTTCAACAAAGTAACATTTTAATATTTATAAAAAAAAAAAAGTTTTGGACCTTATTTAAACTAAATTTTATTCAAAATAATTCAACCCAATTCTTGAATGCTCGATTAATGCGGTTTTTTTGTATTTAACCTGTTTTAACATTAATTTTAAAGAAAACGTTGGAAATCTTTAATTTTACAAACAAAAATACTCAAAAATGTGGTAAAAAAGCAAAAATTACCTTTTTATTCCCACTATTGGAGAATAATTTTTTTTAGTACTCCACTGTTTAAAATTTATTATTATTTTGTTTTCATATTTTTATTATTCAAAAAATAATAATTTATATAATTATTGGTTTATGCGAGTTGAGAATTTACATAATTTCAACAAACATTTACTTAGATCGGATATGACTTGCGTATATCCAAGCTTACTTCGATATTTCCGCACATATTTCAAGGCAGTTACAAAAAGTACTTGTCTCAAGACAGTTACTAAAATTAGTTGGCTCAGTCAGTTACTAAAAGTAGTTGTCTCACATGAATTAATCAGATGGTATTTTGAATTTTTATTTCTTCAATTTACAAATTGAATATTTATTATGGATTGTGCTGAAGTAACGAATAGGCGAATTAATGGTTTCTATCTGATTGTATCTAAGTATATTTTTTTTGTATAATTTATTTAATTCACCATTCCGAAACTTGTGGTTTTTCAAACTTGTCACATTTCAATACACATTCTATACACATTTTGGCTGTACAATTTATGTATTTTATGTGAATATGCAATGACTTTTTTAATTTATAACTATATTGTTTTGTATACGCTTGGTATTTTTGGCCTTGTAGTTTTTCTTTACAGAAGCGTAAAGTCCCCTTTATATACAACTATGTATCTGAATTAAATTTGTAGTGTATATTTATATTTTTGCAAATCAGACATATTTGAACATTTTTTTTTACTGTAGTGTCGTTTTTTTTTATATACGATATTTCTTTTTACTACAGTTCAATCTAGTACATATTCATGTAATTTTTTTTATAACTTGTACAACCAAACTTAGTATTTTAAGGATAGTTATACTATCAACATATTAAATGAAAAATTATTTATTTCAAATATATTTTATTTTTACATATATTTTGTTTTGTTCTTTTTTTGTACTTTTTTTTATTTTCAGTATTTCTGATTCGAATCACTAGTCGATAACTTAGACACTTACTGGATAGTAAAGATCTTACTACCTCAATATTATCTTTTTTAATGGGCCCAGCTTTTATTGAAAGACTTTCGGTTCAACGTGTTATTTTTTTTATATTTACGTGTATCGCGTTAGCACCGATCGTTTTCCAATTTTCATAATTCCACATACAATACTCTGCTTTGGATTTTTTTTTCTAAAGTACCGTATATTAAGTTTTCATTATTTTTTTTTTTAAAATACATCATAATACCTCTTTTAATTAAAATTACTAAATTAACAAAATTTCAATATTTATGAAAATTATTGTTAATTCAATTATTTTCTATAAAGTGTGGTATATTTTTACATACACACACACTCATTATTTTCTATAAAGTGTACAGTTTTTTTTTTAAAAACTAAACACTAATTTTTTTTTTAAATACACACTATATGTAAATATACGTGGTACAATGTTTAGTCCCGACCTTGTATCGTTTGAAAATATCACTCCTTGATATAAATGCTTGTTCAAAAAGTGGCCCAATTAGGCTATTTCTATTTATTTAGGGATAGATTAGATACATAGATAGATAGATAGATAGATAGATAGATAGATAGATAGATAGATAGATAGATAGACAGATAGATAGATAGATAGATAGACAGATAGATAGATAGATAGATAGATAGATAGATAGATAGATAGATAGATAGATAGATAGATAGATAGATAGATAGATAGATAGATAGATAGATAGATAGATAGATAGATAGATAGATAGATAGATAGATAGATAGATAGATAGATAGATAGATAGATAGATAGATAGATAGATAGATAGATAGATAGATAGATAGATAGATAGATAGATAGATAGATAGATAGATAGATAGATAGATAGATAGATAGATAGATAGATAGATAGATAGATAGATAGATAGATAGATAGATAGATAGATAGATAGATAGATAGATAGATAGATAGATAGATAGATAGATAGATAGATAGATAGATAGATAGATAGATAGATAGATAGATAGATAGATAGATAGATAGATAGATAGATAGATAGATAGATAGATAGATAGATAGATAGATAGATAGATAGATAGATAGATAGATAGATAGATAGATAGATAGATAGATAGATAGATAGATAGATAGATAGATAGATAGATAGATAGATAGATAGATAGATAGATAGATAGATAGATAGATAGATAGATAGATAGATAGATAGATAGATAGATAGATAGATAGATAGATAGATAGATAGATAGATAGATAGATAGATAGATAGATAGATAGATAGATAGATAGATAGATAGATAGATAGATAGATAGATAGATAGATAGATAGATAGATAGATAGATAGATAGATAGATAGATAGATAGATAGATAGATAGATAGATAGATAGATAGATAGATAGATAGATAGATAGATAGATAGATAGATAGATAGATAGATAGATAGATAGATAGATAGATAGATAGATAGATAGATAGATAGATAGATAGATAGATAGATAGATAGATAGATAGATAGATAGATAGATAGATAGATAGATAGATAGATAGATAGATAGATAGATAGATAGATAGATAGATAGATAGATAGATAGATAGATAGATAGATAGATAGATAGATAGATAGATAGATAGATAGATAGATAGATAGATAGATAGATAGATAGATAGATAGATAGATAGATAGATAGATAGATAGATAGATAGATAGATAGATAGATAGATAGATAGATAGATAGATAGATAGATAGATAGATAGATAGATAGATAGATAGATAGATAGATAGATAGATAGATAGATAGATAGATAGATAGATAGATAGATAGATAGATAGATAGATAGATAGATAGATAGATAGATAGATAGATAGATAGATAGATAGATAGATAGATAGATAGATAGATAGATAGATAGATAGATAGATAGATAGATAGATAGATAGATAGATAGATAGATAGATAGATAGATAGATAGATAGATAGATAGATAGATAGATAGATAGATAGATAGATAGATAGATAGATAGATAGATAGATAGATAGATAGATAGATAGATAGATAGATAGATAGATAGATAGATAGATAGATAGATAGATAGATAGATAGATAGATAGATAGATAGATAGATAGATAGATAGATAGATAGATAGATAGATAGATAGATAGATAGATAGATAGATAGATAGATAGATAGATAGATAGATAGATAGATAGATAGATAGATAGATAGATAGATAGATAGATAGATAGATAGATAGATAGATAGATAGATAGATAGATAGATAGATAGATAGATAGATAGATAGATAGATAGATAGATAGATAGATAGATAGATAGATAGATAGATAGATAGATAGATAGATAGATAGATAGATAGATAGATAGATAGATAGATAGATAGATAGATAGATAGATAGATAGATAGATAGATAGATAGATAGATAGATAGATAGATAGATAGATAGATAGATAGATAGATAGATAGATAGATAGATAGATAGATAGATAGATAGATAGATAGATAGATAGATAGATAGATAGATAGATAGATAGATAGATAGATAGATAGATAGATAGATAGATAGATAGATAGATAGATAGATAGATAGATAGATAGATAGATAGATAGATAGATAGATAGATAGATAGATAGATAGATAGATAGATAGATAGATAGATAGATAGATAGATAGATAGATAGATAGATAGATAGATAGATAGATAGATAGATAGATAGATAGATAGATAGATAGATAGATAGATAGATAGATAGATAGATAGATAGATAGATAGATAGATAGATAGATAGATAGATAGATAGATAGATAGATAGATAGATAGATAGATAGATAGATAGATAGATAGATAGATAGATAGATAGATAGATAGATAGATAGATAGATAGATAGATAGATAGATAGATAGATAGATAGATAGATAGATAGATAGATAGATAGATAGATAGATAGATAGATAGATAGATAGATAGATAGATAGATAGATAGATAGATAGATAGATAGATAGATAGATAGATAGATAGATAGATAGATAGATAGATAGATAGATAGATAGATAGATAGATAGATAGATAGATAGATAGATAGATAGATAGATAGATAGATAGATAGATAGATAGATAGATAGATAGATAGATAGATAGATAGATAGATAGATAGATAGATAGATAGATAGATAGATAGATAGATAGATAGATAGATAGATAGATAGATAGATAGATAGATAGATAGATAGATAGATAGATAGATAGATAGATAGATAGATAGATAGATAGATAGATAGATAGATAGATAGATAGATAGATAGATAGATAGATAGATAGATAGATAGATAGATAGATAGATAGATAGATAGATAGATAGATAGATAGATAGATAGATAGATAGATAGATAGATAGATAGATAGATAGATAGATAGATAGATAGATAGATAGATAGATAGATAGATAGATAGATAGATAGATAGATAGATAGATAGATAGATAGATAGATAGATAGATAGATAGATAGATAGATAGATAGATAGATAGATAGATAGATAGATAGATAGATAGATAGATAGATAGATAGATAGATAGATAGATAGATAGATAGATAGATAGATAGATAGATAGATAGATAGATAGATAGATAGATAGATAGATAGATAGATAGATAGATAGATAGATAGATAGATAGATAGATAGATAGATAGATAGATAGATAGATAGATAGATAGATAGATAGATAGATAGATAGATAGATAGATAGATAGATAGATAGATAGATAGATAGATAGATAGATAGATAGATAGATAGATAGATAGATAGATAGATAGATAGATAGATAGATAGATAGATAGATAGATAGATAGATAGATAGATAGATAGATAGATAGATAGATAGATAGATAGATAGATAGATAGATAGATAGATAGATAGATAGATAGATAGATAGATAGATAGATAGATAGATAGATAGATAGATAGATAGATAGATAGATAGATAGATAGATAGATAGATAGATAGATAGATAGATAGATAGATAGATAGATAGATAGATAGATAGATAGATAGATAGATAGATAGATAGATAGATAGATAGATAGATAGATAGATAGATAGATAGATAGATAGATAGATAGATAGATAGATAGATAGATAGATAGATAGATAGATAGATAGATAGATAGATAGATAGATAGATAGATAGATAGATAGATAGATAGATAGATAGATAGATAGATAGATAGATAGATAGATAGATAGATAGATAGATAGATAGATAGATAGATAGATAGATAGATAGATAGATAGATAGATAGATAGATAGATAGATAGATAGATAGATAGATAGATAGATAGATAGATAGATAGATAGATAGATAGATAGATAGATAGATAGATAGATAGATAGATAGATAGATAGATAGATAGATAGATAGATAGATAGATAGATAGATAGATAGATAGATAGATAGATAGATAGATAGATAGATAGATAGATAGATAGATAGATAGATAGATAGATAGATAGATAGATAGATAGATAGATAGATAGATAGATAGATAGATAGATAGATAGATAGATAGATAGATAGATAGATAGATAGATAGATAGATAGATAGATAGATAGATAGATAGATAGATAGATAGATAGATAGATAGATAGATAGATAGATAGATAGATAGATAGATAGATAGATAGATAGATAGATAGATAGATAGATAGATAGATAGATAGATAGATAGATAGATAGATAGATAGATAGATAGATAGATAGATAGATAGATAGATAGATAGATAGATAGATAGATAGATAGATAGATAGATAGATAGATAGATAGATAGATAGATAGATAGATAGATAGATAGATAGATAGATAGATAGATAGATAGATAGATAGATAGATAGATAGATAGATAGATAGATAGATAGATAGATAGATAGATAGATAGATAGATAGATAGATAGATAGATAGATAGATAGATAGATAGATAGATAGATAGATAGATAGATAGATAGATAGATAGATAGATAGATAGATAGATAGATAGATAGATAGATAGATAGATAGATAGATAGATAGATAGATAGATAGATAGATAGATAGATAGATAGATAGATAGATAGATAGATAGATAGATAGATAGATAGATAGATAGATAGATAGATAGATAGATAGATAGATAGATAGATAGATAGATAGATAGATAGATAGATAGATAGATAGATAGATAGATAGATAGATAGATAGATAGATAGATAGATAGATAGATAGATAGATAGATAGATAGATAGATAGATAGATAGATAGATAGATAGATAGATAGATAGATAGATAGATAGATAGATAGATAGATAGATAGATAGATAGATAGATAGATAGATAGATAGATAGATAGATAGATAGATAGATAGATAGATAGATAGATAGATAGATAGATAGATAGATAGATAGATAGATAGATAGATAGATAGATAGATAGATAGATAGATAGATAGATAGATAGATAGATAGATAGATAGATAGATAGATAGATAGATAGATAGATAGATAGATAGATAGATAGATAGATAGATAGATAGATAGATAGATAGATAGATAGATAGATAGATAGATAGATAGATAGATAGATAGATAGATAGATAGATAGATAGATAGATAGATAGATAGATAGATAGATAGATAGATAGATAGATAGATAGATAGATAGATAGATAGATAGATAGATAGATAGATAGATAGATAGATAGATAGATAGATAGATAGATAGATAGATAGATAGATAGATAGATAGATAGATAGATAGATAGATAGATAGATAGATAGATAGATAGATAGATAGATAGATAGATAGATAGATAGATAGATAGATAGATAGATAGATAGATAGATAGATAGATAGATAGATAGATAGATAGATAGATAGATAGATAGATAGATAGATAGATAGATAGATAGATAGATAGATAGATAGATAGATAGATAGATAGATAGATAGATAGATAGATAGATAGATAGATAGATAGATAGATAGATAGATAGATAGATAGATAGATAGATAGATAGATAGATAGATAGATAGATAGATAGATAGATAGATAGATAGATAGATAGATAGATAGATAGATAGATAGATAGATAGATAGATAGATAGATAGATAGATAGATAGATAGATAGATAGATAGATAGATAGATAGATAGATAGATAGATAGATAGATAGATAGATAGATAGATAGATAGATAGATAGATAGATAGATAGATAGATAGATAGATAGATAGATAGATAGATAGATAGATAGATAGATAGATAGATAGATAGATAGATAGATAGATAGATAGATAGATAGATAGATAGATAGATAGATAGATAGATAGATAGATAGATAGATAGATAGATAGATAGATAGATAGATAGATAGATAGATAGATAGATAGATAGATAGATAGATAGATAGATAGATAGATAGATAGATAGATAGATAGATAGATAGATAGATAGATAGATAGATAGATAGATAGATAGATAGATAGATAGATAGATAGATAGATAGATAGATAGATAGATAGATAGATAGATAGATAGATAGATAGATAGATAGATAGATAGATAGATAGATAGATAGATAGATAGATAGATAGATAGATAGATAGATAGATAGATAGATAGATAGATAGATAGATAGATAGATAGATAGATAGATAGATAGATAGATAGATAGATAGATAGATAGATAGATAGATAGATAGATAGATAGATAGATAGATAGATAGATAGATAGATAGATAGATAGATAGATAGATAGATAGATAGATAGATAGATAGATAGATAGATAGATAGATAGATAGATAGATAGATAGATAGATAGATAGATAGATAGATAGATAGATAGATAGATAGATAGATAGATAGATAGATAGATAGATAGATAGATAGATAGATAGATAGATAGATAGATAGATAGATAGATAGATAGATAGATAGATAGATAGATAGATAGATAGATAGATAGATAGATAGATAGATAGATAGATAGATAGATAGATAGATAGATAGATAGATAGATAGATAGATAGATAGATAGATAGATAGATAGATAGATAGATAGATAGATAGATAGATAGATAGATAGATAGATAGATAGATAGATAGATAGATAGATAGATAGATAGATAGATAGATAGATAGATAGATAGATAGATAGATAGATAGATAGATAGATAGATAGATAGATAGATAGATAGATAGATAGATAGATAGATAGATAGATAGATAGATAGATAGATAGATAGATAGATAGATAGATAGATAGATAGATAGATAGATAGATAGATAGATAGATAGATAGATAGATAGATAGATAGATAGATAGATAGATAGATAGATAGATAGATAGATAGATAGATAGATAGATAGATAGATAGATAGATAGATAGATAGATAGATAGATAGATAGATAGATAGATAGATAGATAGATAGATAGATAGATAGATAGATAGATAGATAGATAGATAGATAGATAGATAGATAGATAGATAGATAGATAGATAGATAGATAGATAGATAGATAGATAGATAGATAGATAGATAGATAGATAGATAGATAGATAGATAGATAGATAGATAGATAGATAGATAGATAGATAGATAGATAGATAGATAGATAGATAGATAGATAGATAGATAGATAGATAGATAGATAGATAGATAGATAGATAGATAGATAGATAGATAGATAGATAGATAGATAGATAGATAGATAGATAGATAGATAGATAGATAGATAGATAGATAGATAGATAGATAGATAGATAGATAGATAGATAGATAGATAGATAGATAGATAGATAGATAGATAGATAGATAGATAGATAGATAGATAGATAGATAGATAGATAGATAGATAGATAGATAGATAGATAGATAGATAGATAGATAGATAGATAGATAGATAGATAGATAGATAGATAGATAGATAGATAGATAGATAGATAGATAGATAGATAGATAGATAGATAGATAGATAGATAGATAGATAGATAGATAGATAGATAGATAGATAGATAGATAGATAGATAGATAGATAGATAGATAGATAGATAGATAGATAGATAGATAGATAGATAGATAGATAGATAGATAGATAGATAGATAGATAGATAGATAGATAGATAGATAGATAGATAGATAGATAGATAGATAGATAGATAGATAGATAGATAGATAGATAGATAGATAGATAGATAGATAGATAGATAGATAGATAGATAGATAGATAGATAGATAGATAGATAGATAGATAGATAGATAGATAGATAGATAGATAGATAGATAGATAGATAGATAGATAGATAGATAGATAGATAGATAGATAGATAGATAGATAGATAGATAGATAGATAGATAGATAGATAGATAGATAGATAGATAGATAGATAGATAGATAGATAGATAGATAGATAGATAGATAGATAGATAGATAGATAGATAGATAGATAGATAGATAGATAGATAGATAGATAGATAGATAGATAGATAGATAGATAGATAGATAGATAGATAGATAGATAGATAGATAGATAGATAGATAGATAGATAGATAGATAGATAGATAGATAGATAGATAGATAGATAGATAGATAGATAGATAGATAGATAGATAGATAGATAGATAGATAGATAGATAGATAGATAGATAGATAGATAGATAGATAGATAGATAGATAGATAGATAGATAGATAGATAGATAGATAGATAGATAGATAGATAGATAGATAGATAGATAGATAGATAGATAGATAGATAGATAGATAGATAGATAGATAGATAGATAGATAGATAGATAGATAGATAGATAGATAGATAGATAGATAGATAGATAGATAGATAGATAGATAGATAGATAGATAGATAGATAGATAGATAGATAGATAGATAGATAGATAGATAGATAGATAGATAGATAGATAGATAGATAGATAGATAGATAGATAGATAGATAGATAGATAGATAGATAGATAGATAGATAGATAGATAGATAGATAGATAGATAGATAGATAGATAGATAGATAGATAGATAGATAGATAGATAGATAGATAGATAGATAGATAGATAGATAGATAGATAGATAGATAGATAGATAGATAGATAGATAGATAGATAGATAGATAGATAGATAGATAGATAGATAGATAGATAGATAGATAGATAGATAGATAGATAGATAGATAGATAGATAGATAGATAGATAGATAGATAGATAGATAGATAGATAGATAGATAGATAGATAGATAGATAGATAGATAGATAGATAGATAGATAGATAGATAGATAGATAGATAGATAGATAGATAGATAGATAGATAGATAGATAGATAGATAGATAGATAGATAGATAGATAGATAGATAGATAGATAGATAGATAGATAGATAGATAGATAGATAGATAGATAGATAGATAGATAGATAGATAGATAGATAGATAGATAGATAGATAGATAGATAGATAGATAGATAGATAGATAGATAGATAGATAGATAGATAGATAGATAGATAGATAGATAGATAGATAGATAGATAGATAGATAGATAGATAGATAGATAGATAGATAGATAGATAGATAGATAGATAGATAGATAGATAGATAGATAGATAGATAGATAGATAGATAGATAGATAGATAGATAGATAGATAGATAGATAGATAGATAGATAGATAGATAGATAGATAGATAGATAGATAGATAGATAGATAGATAGATAGATAGATAGATAGATAGATAGATAGATAGATAGATAGATAGATAGATAGATAGATAGATAGATAGATAGATAGATAGATAGATAGATAGATAGATAGATAGATAGATAGATAGATAGATAGATAGATAGATAGATAGATAGATAGATAGATAGATAGATAGATAGATAGATAGATAGATAGATAGATAGATAGATAGATAGATAGATAGATAGATAGATAGATAGATAGATAGATAGATAGATAGATAGATAGATAGATAGATAGATAGATAGATAGATAGATAGATAGATAGATAGATAGATAGATAGATAGATAGATAGATAGATAGATAGATAGATAGATAGATAGATAGATAGATAGATAGATAGATAGATAGATAGATAGATAGATAGATAGATAGATAGATAGATAGATAGATAGATAGATAGATAGATAGATAGATAGATAGATAGATAGATAGATAGATAGATAGATAGATAGATAGATAGATAGATAGATAGATAGATAGATAGATAGATAGATAGATAGATAGATAGATAGATAGATAGATAGATAGATAGATAGATAGATAGATAGATAGATAGATAGATAGATAGATAGATAGATAGATAGATAGATAGATAGATAGATAGATAGATAGATAGATAGATAGATAGATAGATAGATAGATAGATAGATAGATAGATAGATAGATAGATAGATAGATAGATAGATAGATAGATAGATAGATAGATAGATAGATAGATAGATAGATAGATAGATAGATAGATAGATAGATAGATAGATAGATAGATAGATAGATAGATAGATAGATAGATAGATAGATAGATAGATAGATAGATAGATAGATAGATAGATAGATAGATAGATAGATAGATAGATAGATAGATAGATAGATAGATAGATAGATAGATAGATAGATAGATAGATAGATAGATAGATAGATAGATAGATAGATAGATAGATAGATAGATAGATAGATAGATAGATAGATAGATAGATAGATAGATAGATAGATAGATAGATAGATAGATAGATAGATAGATAGATAGATAGATAGATAGATAGATAGATAGATAGATAGATAGATAGATAGATAGATAGATAGATAGATAGATAGATAGATAGATAGATAGATAGATAGATAGATAGATAGATAGATAGATAGATAGATAGATAGATAGATAGATAGATAGATAGATAGATAGATAGATAGATAGATAGATAGATAGATAGATAGATAGATAGATAGATAGATAGATAGATAGATAGATAGATAGATAGATAGATAGATAGATAGATAGATAGATAGATAGATAGATAGATAGATAGATAGATAGATAGATAGATAGATAGATAGATAGATAGATAGATAGATAGATAGATAGATAGATAGATAGATAGATAGATAGATAGATAGATAGATAGATAGATAGATAGATAGATAGATAGATAGATAGATAGATAGATAGATAGATAGATAGATAGATAGATAGATAGATAGATAGATAGATAGATAGATAGATAGATAGATAGATAGATAGATAGATAGATAGATAGATAGATAGATAGATAGATAGATAGATAGATAGATAGATAGATAGATAGATAGATAGATAGATAGATAGATAGATAGATAGATAGATAGATAGATAGATAGATAGATAGATAGATAGATAGATAGATAGATAGATAGATAGATAGATAGATAGATAGATAGATAGATAGATAGATAGATAGATAGATAGATAGATAGATAGATAGATAGATAGATAGATAGATAGATAGATAGATAGATAGATAGATAGATAGATAGATAGATAGATAGATAGATAGATAGATAGATAGATAGATAGATAGATAGATAGATAGATAGATAGATAGATAGATAGATAGATAGATAGATAGATAGATAGATAGATAGATAGATAGATAGATAGATAGATAGATAGATAGATAGATAGATAGATAGATAGATAGATAGATAGATAGATAGATAGATAGATAGATAGATAGATAGATAGATAGATAGATAGATAGATAGATAGATAGATAGATAGATAGATAGATAGATAGATAGATAGATAGATAGATAGATAGATAGATAGATAGATAGATAGATAGATAGATAGATAGATAGATAGATAGATAGATAGATAGATAGATAGATAGATAGATAGATAGATAGATAGATAGATAGATAGATAGATAGATAGATAGATAGATAGATAGATAGATAGATAGATAGATAGATAGATAGATAGATAGATAGATAGATAGATAGATAGATAGATAGATAGATAGATAGATAGATAGATAGATAGATAGATAGATAGATAGATAGATAGATAGATAGATAGATAGATAGATAGATAGATAGATAGATAGATAGATAGATAGATAGATAGATAGATAGATAGATAGATAGATAGATAGATAGATAGATAGATAGATAGATAGATAGATAGATAGATAGATAGATAGATAGATAGATAGATAGATAGATAGATAGATAGATAGATAGATAGATAGATAGATAGATAGATAGATAGATAGATAGATAGATAGATAGATAGATAGATAGATAGATAGATAGATAGATAGATAGATAGATAGATAGATAGATAGATAGATAGATAGATAGATAGATAGATAGATAGATAGATAGATAGATAGATAGATAGATAGATAGATAGATAGATAGATAGATAGATAGATAGATAGATAGATAGATAGATAGATAGATAGATAGATAGATAGATAGATAGATAGATAGATAGATAGATAGATAGATAGATAGATAGATAGATAGATAGATAGATAGATAGATAGATAGATAGATAGATAGATAGATAGATAGATAGATAGATAGATAGATAGATAGATAGATAGATAGATAGATAGATAGATAGATAGATAGATAGATAGATAGATAGATAGATAGATAGATAGATAGATAGATAGATAGATAGATAGATAGATAGATAGATAGATAGATAGATAGATAGATAGATAGATAGATAGATAGATAGATAGATAGATAGATAGATAGATAGATAGATAGATAGATAGATAGATAGATAGATAGATAGATAGATAGATAGATAGATAGATAGATAGATAGATAGATAGATAGATAGATAGATAGATAGATAGATAGATAGATAGATAGATAGATAGATAGATAGATAGATAGATAGATAGATAGATAGATAGATAGATAGATAGATAGATAGATAGATAGATAGATAGATAGATAGATAGATAGATAGATAGATAGATAGATAGATAGATAGATAGATAGATAGATAGATAGATAGATAGATAGATAGATAGATAGATAGATAGATAGATAGATAGATAGATAGATAGATAGATAGATAGATAGATAGATAGATAGATAGATAGATAGATAGATAGATAGATAGATAGATAGATAGATAGATAGATAGATAGATAGATAGATAGATAGATAGATAGATAGATAGATAGATAGATAGATAGATAGATAGATAGATAGATAGATAGATAGATAGATAGATAGATAGATAGATAGATAGATAGATAGATAGATGGATAGATTGATAAAGCGAAAATCATGATGATCTTGATTTTTTTCTCAGATGAATCCCTGCAGTATTTTAACGATTTAACAGTGCAAAAACTACTGGAGGCGCTAAAAGGGTCAACAGGTACATCACCTTGCCCCAATACAATACATTTTGCCGTGATCCAGAATCTCCCATATCCTGGTAAGTGTAGATTTCTGAATCTATACAACAATATTTTTCGGCCGGGCGTTAACCCTCAGCAAAGGCGGGAAGCTAGTATTATCCCGCTGCTTTTAGAGGGTTAAGATTCATCGCATCCATCAAGCTACCGTCCAATATCTTTGACTTGCTGCTTCAGCAATATATTGGAAAAAATGGTGAACAAACGTCTCGTCTGGTGGCTGGGAACTAATCATCTGATAAGTAGATATCAGATTGGTTTCCGCCAATACCATTCGACGACGGATCAACTTGTTCGACTTTAGAATGACATTCACGACAATTTTCTCCGGGCTTATCACTTTGTGGGAGTGTTTTTCGACCTACAGAAGGCATATGATATGACTTGGAGGTATGGCTTTCCCAGAAGCTGCATGATTGGGGTCGAAGAGGATCTCTGCCTTAGTTCATTCAAAGTTTCAGTGTGACCGCCAATTTCGTGTCCGGGTGGGTGGCACTGACTTAGAGATTGATTCCTAAGAGATTGGTGTTCCCCAGGGCTCGACGCTTAGTGTCACCCTTATTGCTATAGCGGTCACTCACATCGCATTTCAGCCCCGATTCGTCAATGTCTGTATGTTGATGACCTTGCAATTTTCAATGGAGCTTCATCAATGGATACAATTGAAAGGAGACTCCAGCAAGGAATCAACGATGTGGTGCTTTCTGCAGAAAGTGTTGGTTGTCGGTTCTCCACAATTAAAACTAAAGTGGTCCATTTCTGCAGAAAACGCAAAACACATCCTGATCCGATCCTTTACTTAAAATGATCACGCCTTGGATGTGCCGACTCTATTAGGTTTCTGGGACTTGTCTTTGATAAGAAATTAACTTGGCGTCTACACCTCCAATCCCAGGCAGCGAGTTGTCGCAAGGAAATGAATGTACTTAAGGGATTGGCGGGTACAACGTGGGGTGTGGACCGGGAGATGCTACTGCGGCTTTATTCGTCGCTGGTTCTGTCCTGGATGAATTATGGCTGTGTAGTATTCTCCTCCACCCAAATATCAGCGCTCAAAATCCTAGATACTATTCTCCACGCAGGCATTATACTTGCTACAGGAGCCTTTCGAATGAGTCCCTCTATAAGTCTATGTGTAAAGTTGGGATTTAGCCACAAGGGTTGAGGCGTGAGCGCCTGCTCCTAAATTATGTCGCCGGGGTATGGGCTAGGCCCAATCATGTCATTTTCCCGGCTCTTTTCAGAAAAACAAGAAACCTGAAGATACTATATGAAAGACCTACCACGGTCACAAGACTTTTGGCCGGGCGATCGCAGGAGCTTTTAGAGAGTCTTAATTTCGAATTTGCTCACATACTTCCCTATAATTTTCATGAAGTTACTCCTTGGCTGATCCCTAAGATATGGTGCCGCTTTGACCTAGCTGGTCTACGTAAGGACCAGGTGCCAGGTGCCAATACTATCGGACCTGCTTCCAACAAATTATTAGAGAATTCAATGACTCTCTGACCGTGTATACAGATGGATCTAAAACTATTTCTGGTGTGGGGATCGCTATTGCCATTGGCAATAGCTACACACTCGGTCGCTCTCCCCACAGGCATCAGTGTACACTGCGGAATTATACGCAATTTTGCAAGCCCTGCGATATTGTGAAGAGTTCTCGAACCTTCACAATACATTTCTCATTTGTTCCGACTCGTTGAGCATGCTGCAAGTTCTATAGTGCACGCTTGCAAGGGACCACGTGCTCCAACATATGTCCATCGTTTTTATTTGGACGCCTGGCCACGTGGGTATGAGGTAGCTGATGAAGCTGCGCGGGTCGCTACTGATTCAGACCACCTGGATATAATTCCAATACGCCCAGAAGACCAGATAGTGTGCATTCGTTTCAAAATTAATGAAAAATGGCAGCTTGAGTGGAACAACCTCACGGAAAAGCTCAAACAGACCAAGCCAAGCATCAATAAGATGCCGGTACCTGTAAATCTGAGCCGTAGAGAAAGTTTGGGCCTTACCCATTTGCCAATAGGCCACACTCAAATCTCGCATGCATATCTTCTCTGCGGTGAGGATCGGCCAAGGTGCACTGTTTGCATGACAGTGCAAACCGTGAGGCATATTGTTGAGGAATGTGTAGTCTTTCAACCTTTACGGCAAAGACCACGAAAAGATGTAGCACGAGCATTATTGATTAATGCGAGCTCCGTGAATAGGATGATTACATTTCTAAATGAATCTCACCTTCTACGGAGACTCTAGGGCAATCATCTCATTTTTTAAAAAGTCGTCTCTTTTAATTGTATTTTATGTACAGCCTCGTACAACGTTATCTTCTTTTTTAAATGTTTTGTGTTTTTATAATATTTATTGATTTTATCTGTGATATTGTGGGCCCTTTACAACCACAATATAATATTTTATTACGCATAGTTTTATGTTTTATTGTTTTTATTGTAATAGTTTGGGGCTCTTTACACCCATTGTTATCTAGTTTTTAAGTTTAAAATTTTTATTATTTATTTTTTATTGTTATCTAGTTTTTTAAGTATTTATATTTGTTGCAGTGAAATCTTTTTTCACCTACTCTGCAACGTTGTTATTTGTTGTTGTTGTTGTTAATTTTTTTTGTTATTTTTTTATATATATAGTTCAGTTTTTGTTATTCTATTCCTACATAGTCAATTCATTTGACTAGGTAGTGTTGTGAAATTCAGTGATATTGTTAAGCTTTGTTATTGTTATGTTTTATCTTGCGGGGACTAATGAGCAAGTTCTCGAAGCCCCAACAGGGGGGTGGGTTTTAGTGGGTAGTCTAGCTGGCCAGGAGTCCCACACTCTGTGCGTCAGTGCATTTTCCATGTCCCTGCCAAAAAATAAAAGTAAAAATATTATATAGATTAGTACAGGTTCGTATCCTTAACTCCTCCACCCTCAGTTTGGACAATAGGCGAAGTATTTGACTATTGGACACGCTTGGAAGACGGGCCAATGAAACTTGATTGCTGGCTCAGTTGTATTTGTCAAGTGGGCTGTATGGGTCATCTAGATTAGATTTTCGGTTGTTGTAGAATTTTACTGATTTAATTATAACGTAGAAAACAATGGTGCAGCAAACCATAAATGTTAGGACACAAAGCCATTAATTTTTAATTTCGTTGTGAGTATGTAGTAGTTGGATTTCTTGTCAATTTCTAAATTGTGAAGTTTTCCAGTTGTTTGAGCGTCGGTTTTCGAATAATATTTATATAATTTATTTCCTTAAATACTGCGGGTACGATGTGGACCTCGTCTCAATAAACGTTTGGATTACTGTTACAACGGATGTGATTGGTTTCCAGTTGGCAATTATCGTAGTGGATTAATATTGTTCCTTTAATTTCTTGATGACGTTTATCGCATGTACTAGAAACATTAATTGATGGAGAGTTTATAAGTAACATATAGTTTGGTTCAGGTTGACTTATTTCCAGGTATTCTTGATTTTTTATTAGAGAGCATTGAGCTGGATAGCCACGAATGATATTTTCAATGCATTTTGATTTGTTGATTCCTGTTCTATAGGCTCCTACTGGACAATAGTATGTTCCTTCCATTTTTGGACAATTTTCATCCAGATATTGAATGTAAAACTCACTCATTATTATTATGGTTTGGGGAGTATTATCCTTGTGTTTTGTTAATTGGTAAAGGTATTAGGTGATACTGTTAAAACTTTCTTTTGATAGGATTGGAATTTGAATATTGAAGATTATATTCGTGTGGTTGTAACAAGCTTGTCATCCTAGTAGTTCGTAAATTTGTTCGTTACTATTGAAATGAACTGATTGTGTTTTTAAATTTTCAAAAATAAAATCAATTTCGTCGGTTAAGTATTTATTTGGAAATTATATCGAGTTTCGCTAATACTATGGTATCCATAATATTATTTAAATGATTTAGTAACAAATCGATATTATAATTAATCTGGTAAATATACTGAATGTATTGAATGTCTTCCTCGTCTGTTGAGATTTCATTAAGAAATTTAGATTGATACAAGTTCATATAGTTTTCTATAACTGTTTGTTGATCATTAATGTGGTTAGTAATATTTTGAAATCTGTCCATAATTTTTTCATTGATTTTGATTTGGTGATTGAGTCCTTTATTAATGTCGTATTGGTTTGTTTTTAGTGTGTTAATTTCGTCGTTTAATTGAATTACGTCATTGTCGTCCATGTTGCCAGAAATACATTTTATAATTGAACCTAAACCGTTCATTAGTCCTCTTTTCAATCGTTGTTTGGTACTTTGTCTGTAATGTTTTATACTTCATACGAGCGAGTTCTAAGAAGTTTAACCGTCTCATGATTTTTAGAAGATGGTATTTCAAGTGATGTTCCTATACGTTCTATAAGGTTCTTGAGTTTTTCTAATTCTATTCTGTGAATGAGGTTATCGTGCTTCATTAGTAATCTAGCTCTTCCTGTTTTTATGGGGAGTAACCCGTGGCTATTTTCTATGTCCTGCATCTCCATTTTCTGATTGATTACTATGGGTATCCTGAAATTTACGTGTCTTCTTTAATTTTTGTTTATGGGCTTCGCTATTTTTATTTGTGATAATTACTGCGGTTTTATCACTTTTTATTCTAGTTCTTTTAAATTTGCTAAATCGAGCTTGATTATTGGTTTGATAAACTATATCGTTTGGTTTGTACGTTGGGAGTGGATCTTTTTTTTGTTTAATTTTTTGATTGTCTTTTCTTTAGAGAGTTTCATTTTAGTATTAAGATTTTCGTAAAGTGATTTTTGAAAATCATTTAGTTTGTTTAAATAATCATGAACATTTTTATAGTTTTAATTTTTATTGAATTTGTTATTGAATAAAAGCTTCTTGGAGCATATCATCTGCTTTTGGTGGTGGTTTCCTTCAATAAATTATACTCCAGATATTGCTGAGAGTAGAGTGGAGTCTCTCAACAGGAGCATTTCCGGTTGAGCTTTGTGGAGTAACATGGTGTAATTCAATACTATATTGCGCGCAAAAGTCATTGAAAATACTGGATGTAAATTCCCTGCCTTCATCACAAACTACTTTTTTCGGTATACCATAGTGCGATATAAACTTTCTTAAAGCTTTAATCATGCAAATACTTGTTCGCGACTCTAGAATGAAACCGGATGCGAATTTTGAAAAGTTGTCTAAATTAGCTATAAATTTTTCATTTTGTATAGATAAAATATCAATGTTTACAATATCTAAGGGTTTTTCTGGCGTTTCGGTTTGTTGCAAAACTAAATTTTGAGGTTTTCTATCGTATTTCATTGTTTGACATATTTCACAATTATTCAAGATTTTAGTGAATTTGTTTTTCATGTTCAAAAAATGATACTCTCTTTACAAATGTATTAGGGTTTCATTAATACCTCTATCATTACTCTAGGAATGGTAGTTATTAATAATTTCGTCTTGTTGGTCTACGTCAGTAACGTCATTTAAAATCGTTGTACATCGTATTAATTTATAAGTTTTAGAAGATGAAATTAATGATGAATAGACTGATTGGATTATTGAAAAAGTTTCGTCATTCGAAAGAATAGCGGTCTATCTATTTGGGGATACATATTGTTTAAGTATATTTATTATGTCTGATTCTTCGAAATGGCGTTTTCTGATGGTACGTCTTTGTCTATGATTAAAAATGGTGTTCAGTGTATTTGTTGGTCTTTAATCAGAAGTTTCTAAAATAAGTTGTAATGTGAATTCGTTGATCGGACGTTCTGATATCGGTATACCGTCGTCGAAATTTTCGTCAGCTTAATGTATAGTGTTTAATGGTTTATCAGATTCACTACCATATTGGTTTTGTTTTGAGATTGAGCTGTATGTTTGGGAATCCTGACTATCTATAGAGATTATAGATTCAGATCCTATACTGACTTTATTTACGTTACACTCATCTTGTTTGATTCGACTTTCAGCAACAGCGTTAATATTCGCAGTGCCTTTCTTGTACATAATTTGATAGTCAAACTCTTCAAGCTTAAGCCGCCAATGTAACCATGTGTAAAGAGGTTTGTGATCGGTAATTATATTAAATTTGCGTCCGAAAAGGTATGGCCTGACATACTTTGTGGACCAAACGATCGCTAATAATTCTTTTTCGATGGTCGAGTAATTTTGCTTTATTTTTGAAAGAGTTCTACTGGTGTAACAAACGGGTTTGTCAGATCCAATAGACCCCCTTCGCTCAGACTTGCACCAATGGCATAATTACTAGCATCCGTTGTCAAATTGAAAGTTTTCGAAAAGTCCGAGTATTGTAAAATGGGATCGTTAGACAATATTTCTTTACAAAGTTCAAAATAATTAACGTATATGTCATTAAATTGAATTTTTTTTTCTTTTCTCAAACATTCAGTTATAGGCATAGTTAATTTAGCAAAATATTTTATAAATTTCCTATAATAACCTAATAGCCTTAAGAACGATTTAATTTCTTTGGCGGTTTTCGGGATAGGAAAATCTTTTATTGCTTGTATCGTCTCGGGGTTTAGTTTAATGCCCTCGCTTGTGACAATGTGTCCTAAACAGCTAACTTCTTTAAGCAAAAATTCTGACTTATCCAATTGGATTTTAAAATTTGCGTCACGAAGCTTTTGAAATACGGCTTATAGGTTTTGCATATGTTCAGTGAGTCCTGTGGAGAAAACAATTATGTCGTCCATATGAACTAGACATATTTTTCCTGGAATTTCTTTACCTAATACTTTTACCTAATTTATCAAGTATGTCCGTTATATTTGGAATAGAGTAGCGGTCGTCTATAGTTTCTTCGTTTACTTTTCTGTATTTGACTAGTAAACGCCATTTCTGTTTTCCACTGGCTTCTCTTTTCTTTGGTACGATCCAAATTGGAGACGACTATGGACTATAGCTAGGCCAAATTATTCCCTGTTCTAATAAATTTTGAATTTGGGACTGAACTTCTTCTTTGTGCACATAGGGTTATCTATATGATTTAGTATAGATTGGTATAGTGTCTGTTGTAGCAATTTTGTGTTCGATTTGATTTATAAATGACAAATTTTTACCTTCTTTAAAGAAAATTTCATCAAAATTTCTACGGAACTTTGAAACAGATGATTTTTCTTCACTATTAAGATGATCTAATCTAATGTGTGAAGTGGAATCATTTTGTGTTTCGTCTGTTTTACATGTGATATAGAAATTATTGATTTCTGCGTATTTACTTACAAGTTCGACTTAAAGTGGTTGGTCAATATAAAATTTACTATTATTTTCACTAATGTTTGTGACATCAATATTACTGAACCAATTTTCCGATCGATAAACTCCTTCACTTATTAAAAATTTGTCATTTAATCTGGAAGGTTTTACGTAAATGTCACCTGATTGAATTTCTACGGGTAATTTAATGAATTTCTTTTTAAGACTGGGGATTTCAAAACAATTTGTGCGTTCATGGTTTCAAAAATTTTATCTTTAAAATTTACATTGGCTTCAAATTTTTTCATAATGTCTAAGTCGATGAGGCCATCGAAATAGTTGTGAAATTTGAACAAAAGAAAAGTTGGATCACCCTGTATATTGAATTAATAAAAATTTGGAATTGTTATTTCTTCGTTTATTACATGGTCGTTTAAAATTGTTTTGATTAATGCCGGCTCGCGTTTTTTCCTAACTACAGTATCAATAAATTGGGGGTTAAGAAACGATGATGAAGCTCCTGTATCGATTAAAAATTTTAACGGTTTGCCAAATGGGGATGAGATGTGTATATATGGAAGACTGTAACCGTGTTTGGTTATATCTAGGTATCCTGATTGTCTGTAGTGTCGATCTCAAAAATTTTCGTCAATTTCTGGATCGTCTTCATTTTCATTTGTCGCAAAGTCTGTAGGGTAATATTGGTCTTGGGTTTATGAAGAGTAGTGCTCTTCCTCATAATTTTGATCTTCGTATGTTTCTAGTTGGGTAATTGTATGTAATTCTTGGCTAGTAAGTCTTGGCTAGAAATCACGCTTTGCGTTGAATCACTGACGCTTCACCTTGAATATCTAACGCGTCACGTTAACTCACTTACGCTTCACTTTAGCTTAACGTTTCGTGTGGACTCAACTACACTTTGCGTTATCTTAGCGCTTTGCGATAACGGACGCTTCCGGTTTACTAACGCTTCGCGTTTACTTAATAACTAACGCTTTCAAACCAATGCTTTGCATATCACTATGTCGTGTCACCTAACGCTTCTCATTAATTACGCTTCACAATGACCAACGCTTCGCGTTGACTGATTTACAGTTCGCTTTATTTTACATTTCGCGATGGTTAACGCTTTGCGTTTACCAACGCTTTGCGTAGATCTACTGACGCTTCGAGTTGATTTGCTTATGCTCCGCGTTAACTTCCTCTACGCGGTGTTAAACTTACGCGTGCTAACGATTCGAGATAAGTATCGCTACGAGTTGACTTACTTTTCACGCCGCCTAACGGGTCGCGTTGAACACCGCTTTGCCTTAACATGCGCTTCACGTTTATGAACTCAATTATATAGCACAATATTTTAAATTATAAAAGTCGTAAGAATATTAATATACATTTTAAGTTTCCTCCAAAGGAAATGCCGCTATTGTTTTTGCACCAATGTTCAAATGTCCATCGATCCAACTTTAAATAACCCGACTTCAAAAAGGATGATGGTTCTCAATTCGTCTGAATTTTTTTGTTTTGTTTTTTTTTGCTTTTTTTTTTGTATGTCACCACAGAACTCCGTCATTTATGAACCGATTTTGATTTTTTTTTCGTTTTAGAGAGTTTGGTTTCCCATTGGTCCCATTGGCACCAAATCGCATTCTGATGAGGGAGGGGATCCCCGGGAAATCGAGGAAAATCCTCATGTTATATGTGATAACAGATTTCTGCGAATTGTTTTTTTTTTAAAAGAGTATACTCATTTATAATGGGAAAATAAGAAAATTTTCTTAAAAACCGACTTTAAAAAAAAAAAACCGACCCCAAAAAAAAAATTTTTCCAAAAAAAAAAAAATGCATGTAAAAAAACTGAAAATCTGTTATAAAAAAATGTACTAAAAATTTAAAAAAAAAAAAAAACGGATAAAAAAATATAGTTAAAAATAAATGTGCTAAAAGTTAGTAGGTCGTTTAGTTGGTTTACCCATATTTCGACAAATAAAATAAGTTATAGAACTTCAAAGTCACTAAAAAGCGAGTAATAAAACCTATTTTGAGGAAATGAAAACCCGACTTCAAAAATCAAATATTCTATAACAAAAAATGCACTAAAATGTAAAAACAGAATTGCATATTCTTGTGCCAATTTTAGTTCACCTAAGAAGTTCACCTAATAGAATATTTGATTTTTGAAGTTGGGTTACCATTTTGTCAAAAAAGGTTTTATTAGATGTTAAAAATCACTATCGCTAAAATTTGTATATATATAGAGAGTTTGAACTTAAGTGTCGAATTATATTCGTCCCACTTTGTTCTCCTCGGATCCCGATAGTGTATATTACATTGGTCCGTTCTTACCTCCACATTGTAATAGATTTGTCTGTGATCCGATGCAGATGGTTCATCGGATACTAGCCATTTATTGATTTTTCCATTGATTTCATAAGTGCTCAGTGTTACATCAATGACTTCCTTCGAACTTTGTTAATAAAAATCGGCTTGTTGCCTTGATTTACTATATCTAAGTTGTTAGCTATGATATAATCAAAGAGGTACTCACCTCTTGCATTGGTGTTTGTACTACCCAACGCTGTGTGATGAGCGTTTGCATCGCATTCTATGATCAGTTGGTGGTTTTTTGTTTCACAATACTGGATCAGGTCTTCCATCTCTGTTGATGGTGGTGGATAGATGCATCATAGGGTAGGTAGACCGAAGCGATGATTACCACTTAAGTTTCGTTCCCCATGTTGTATTTTACTTTTACCGCTGTAAGACCTCTCTGGCAAAACTCTAACAGCGGCAAGACGTTGATGTCCTTTCTTGCATAAATGCAAGTTATGGGTCTCTCCGAGGCTTTATCGTAAATAGTTTGCCCTCTAGTATCTCCTAGTCGATGAATCTTATGGTTCATAGCCCAAGGTTCCTGGACCAGAGCTATTGAAATTCCCCTTTCCAGCACATTTTGGCAGAATACAGCTTAGGCTCCTTTACTTTGCTGGATGTTTATCTCGAGCCACTGACATTCTTCTATCCCTCTGATCTTAGGTTGACTTGAACAAACCCGAGATATCATTTGTACCCTGGGTCCTGAATCAACTCCAGATCCACTGTAGTCACTTCTACCACGACGATGTGTCCGCATCGGCCCACGTGGGCCGAAATCTCATGCATCCCCGACGACAAGTTCCACTCCCTCCCATGGTCTGATCTTTGGGACGTTCTCCATGAGCCAGTTTATGGCCGTTGTGCCTATGCACCGCACAACGAGGGTCCCCTTGTCCAGGTAGCAATCCCGATATTGTGGGCCCTTAACGAGTTCTTGGCCAGTGAAGGCTACAAACATCAAGAGTTACACCCTTTCAGATGGTTCCTGAGTCATTTTGACCTCAGAATACCCCCGCAATGCAATGCACATCTTTGTTGCTGAGGCGGTTACAGATAAAGTATTTACAGCACTTGCCTGTTCCCTCTTTTAACGTGTTTTCGAGATCTGTTTCGGGCTTGGAGCTCCATCTTCAGATCTCGACCTCTTCTCCTGTGGGTTTTCCGAGGGTTGATTCCCTGAATTGGACCCCACAGGTGTCACTGTTTCTGAGAAAAACAGGGCTGTTGGATTCTTTGTCCGGATTTTCCTCTTTAACGGAGCATTCGGTTTATCCTTATTCCTGGATTTGAATAATTACTTTTTCGATATTGTTTGAAATGTTCACTTTTATTTTTTATCGACGTTAAATTATTTATTACTTATTGTTGTTGCGTTTTTATAATTTTTACTATGGAAATCTTCAGTTAAGGTAAATTCCAATGCACCACACACACATATATATATACATATATATATATATATATATATATATATATATATATATATATAGATATGTGTGTGGTGCATTGGAATTCACCTTAACTGAAGATTTCCATAGTAAAAATTTTTCTGCCTCCTTATTTTCTCAGAATATAGTGCTAATATTGTGTTAATACTATATAGTTCAATCAAGATGTACATCCGTGCTAGGTCTGGTCGTTCTGAATTTTTTATATGTTGTTAGGACCTAAACCAATATTAAAAAACCTGATTTGCAATTTCCAAAGTGCAATTTCTCATACAGGAATTTATGCAAGCTTTGCACTAATTGTATTATAAATAAAATTATTTTTTCAAATAAATTAGTTTTTTTGACAATCTTTGACAATAGTCTTCGAAATATATTATTAGTTAATTTTCGAATAATTATTATGTTCCAAATCTTTTATATTATTTTAATTATTCTAATCATTATTGTATTTTAAACAATTTTTATTAATTAAAACAACAGACTTTATTAAAATAAAAGTCAAAGTGTTACAATTAAAATTAAACCTTAAAACGCCACAACAATAAGTAATAAATAATTTAACGTCGATAAAAAATAAAAGTGAACATTTCAAACAATATCGAAAAAGTTTTTATTCAAAGTCAAAGCTGTTTTGTGCATTTACCGATAAAATCAAGTGGCGATCTCGTTAGAACCAAATATCAAGATTTCCGGTCGCATTCGATTCTTTGGAGAACAACTGTGTCCAACGACATGGGTTTTCCTACAATAGAATTGGAGGTTACGACATACATATTTTGGCCCCACGAGTAATTCGGGCCATGTTCTACCCCATCGGCCACTTGATGTGGAGGGCATTTGTACAGTGGAGTTCGTCAGGTGCTCCAAGAGGTTTGATTGAGGCAGCATACCCTGCTGATATTCAGCCATCAGCACAATGCCTCGCACTTTGGCTTGGGTTTTTTTGCATGGTTTCTTTGTCTGATTTCTCAGAGTTGTCCTGTCTAACTTGGTTATTCCTGCCAGCATTATAGATACCGTCAGCATAGCACAAAACTTCATTGACACACGCAAACTCCTCTACCGTAGAAGAACGAAAAAACTTGACATTGAGAATACCAAAAGCACCTCCGATCGAAATAAACCTGCCAAGCCTCTTGGAGCACCTGACGAACTCAACTGTATAAATTCCCTCCACATCAAGTGGCCGATGCGGTAGTACACGGCTCGAATTACTCGTGGGGCCAAAATGATTAAACAAAGTAAAAACAAACAATAACTCTGGGGCTCAACACTCCCACAAAACGTGAATCAACCGAGGCTGCACAAGCTATCGTCGCCGAGACACAAAAAACTGCAGGTGCATCCAGGAAATCAGGACGATAAACTCCGGAATTATTTCCTGAAGGTGGAAAGGAAAAATCTCTCTGGTGTAGCTTGGAGAAAAGCAGTAGAAGAAAAATCCAGGATTAAGGATAAACCGAATGCTCCGATAAAGAGGAAAATCCGGACAAAGAATCCAACAGCCCTGTTTTTCTCAGAAACAGTGACACCTGTGGGGTCCAATTCAGGGAATCAACCCTCGGAAAACCCACAGGAGAAGAGGTCGAGATCTGAAGATGGGGCTAAAAGCCCGAAACAGATCTCGAAAACACGTTAAAAGAGGGAACAGGCAAGTGATGTAAATACTTTATCTGAAACCGCCTCAGCAACAAAGATGTGCATTGCATTGCGGGGGTATTCTGAGGTCAAAATGTCAAAATGACTCAGGAACCATCTGAAAGGGTGTAACTCTTGATGTTTGTAGCCTTCACTGGCCAAGAACTCGTTGAGGGCCCACAATATCGGGATTGCTACCTGGACAAGGGGGCCCTCGTTGTGCGGTGCATAGGCACAACGGCCATAAACTGGCTCATGGAGAACGTCCCAAATATCAGACCATGGGAGGGAGCGGAACTTGTCGTCGGGGATGCAAGAGCCTTGATGAACACAGCAAAAGTTCTGCTGTAATAAAAAAATAATCAAAACTCTTGGAGCGATGAACGCAAACCTGCGCACCGAGGAGTGGCGAATTATCAACAACACGAGGGTTGATGCGGACACATCGTCGTGGTAGAAGTGACTACAGTGGATCTGGAGTTGATTCAGGACCCAGGGTACAAATGATATCTCGGGTTTGTTCAAGTCAACCTAAGATCACTGAAAACATCAGAGGGATAGAAGAATGTCAGTGGCTCGAGATAAACAACCAGCAAAGTAAAGGAGCCTAAGCTGTATTCTGCTAAAATGTGCTGAAAAGGGGAATTTCAATAGCTTTGGTCCAGGAACCTTGGGCTATGAACCATAAGATTCTTCGACTAGGAGATACTAGAGGGCAAATTATTTACGATAAAGCCTCGGAGAGACCCATAACTTGCATTTATGCAAGAAAGGACATCAACGTCTTGCCGCTGTTAGAGTTTTGCCAGAGAGGTCTTACAGCGGTAAAAGTAAAATACAACATGGGGAACGAAACTTAAGTGGTAATCATCGCTTCGGTCTACCTACCCTATGATGCATCTATCCACCACCATCAACAGAGATGGAAGACCTGATCCAGTATTGTGAAACAAAAAACCACCAACTGAACATGGAATGCGATGCAAACGCTCATCACACAGCGTTGGGTAGTACAAACACCAATGCAAGAGGTGAGTACCTCTTTGATTATATCATAACTAACAACTTCGATATAGTTAATCAAGGCAACAAGCCGATTTTTGTAACACTGAGCACTTATGAAATCAATGGAAAAATCAATAAATGGCTAGTATCCGATGAACCATCTGCATCGGATCACAGACAAATCTATTACAATGTGAAGGTGAGAACGGACCAATGTAATATACACTATCGGGATCCGAGGAGAACAAAGTGGGACGAATATAATTCGACACTTAAGTTCAAACTCGCCACCATCCCGGAAAAATTTTAAACAGTACTGGACATTGAGCTTACTGGAACTGAGATTCAGCATGCAAAAATTAACTCATTCCAAGAAAACTACCCGGAGGTCTCAAAAAACATCAGCAAGAAAACTTGTTGGCGGAATGAAGGCCTAAGGAGTCAGAGGCGAAAGGTTCGCCAGCCATTTAACAGAGCAAGGTGGATAAGGATTTAGGATAACTACGATGAAGCCCTTACCGAATGCAACAGGTCTCTTAAGAAAGCCAAAATGGTCTCATGGAGGACTCCATCGTATCCTAGCGAAGAAACCTGCTGACACCTGCTGACACCTTCGGGTCACTTCGTAAACCCGATGGTGAGTAAACTAGCTCCGCGAAGAATACACTCATGACATTGATCAGAATTCATTTTCCGAATTCGGAGGCAGTGGAAGATGCAAATCCTTTTCAAAAGCAGCTAAACCAGGGTCTCCCACCGATAGGCGACGACTGGAGAAGAGCGGCGATTGTAATTAACCGCTCAATGATCGAATTGGCAATAAACTCATTCGACCCCTACAAAGCACCGGGACCAAATGGGATATACCCAGTGCTATTACAAAAAGGAGTAGAGCATCTTTTAACTCTGCTTGGTCAAATATTCCGGGCAAGCCTAGCTACGGGTTATATTCCAACCGTATGGAAGCCAGTAAGAGTGACCTTCTTGCCAAAACCGGAGAGACTAAACCACTCCACGGGAAATGACTTTAGACCAACTAGTCTGTCATCGTTTCTACTGAAAAAGATAGAACGACTAATAGGATTTCATTTGGCTCGGGGGGCATTGTCGAGAAATCCGCTTCATGTTAACCAACACGCGTATCAAGTGGAAAAATCCTGTGAATCAGCCCTCCACAACCTGGTATACAGGATTGAGGAGGGATTCGCAAGGAAACAAACCACCTTGTGCATTTTTCTTGTCAAAGAGGGGGCATTTGACAATGCACATACCATTCCATGGTTGATTCTGCAGGTCGGCACGGTGTAGAAGACATCTTTTGAAGGTGGATAAAATCTATGCTGATAGGAAGATGAATACAAACTTCCTTTCTTAGAGAGTCTGTCACTGTGAGAGCCACCAAAAAATGTCCGCAGGGTGGTGTCTTAGCCCCACTCCTGTGGAGCCTGACAGTGAACAGCTTACTGACGAACCTCAACCAAAATGAATACTACACACAGGGATACGCGGACGACATTGTAATTGCACTCCAGGAACCCTGTGAAGGCACAATCTCCGAGCTTATGCAAAACGCTCTATGTTGCTCCGTATATTACGGCGAGTGTGACTCCCACGACACGTTCGACGTATTATTGATAATCGAAGTACCCGATCGTCCGTGTTTTTTCCCAGTATGACGGAAATTCAATGCGTATCTTATTGCCTATTCTAGGTAAATCTCCAACCCTACGATACTCGCTAAGAGAGAGAAGAAAATATTAAAAAATCTACACACCTTGCGTCGGGACCATCTAATGGGCGCTGCCAGATGGGATAACCATAACAACCCCATAATATTATCCTCCACAATCCAGGTATGATATGCAAATCGTTTGTCGATAATTTTTTTCTTATCGGTGTTCGACGAGGACATCCATAAGTTTCCCACGTATATTTGCAAACAATCGGTTGGTTTCTCCCAGAATTCAGATTATATTACTCGTAGCGTGAATGCACGTTATGGAGATACAATATGCTTTTCTTTATTAATTGAATCGTGTTCTGATCCCACAATAATTTGATGCTTAATATGAGTATCACATCCGACTGTATGTTTTTTATACTAATTATGTTTTGTCCGATCTGTCTAGTATCGATTAAAAAATCATAAGAGACTGTTTTCTTTCGTTTTTGTTTTTGTTTTTGTTCATAATAATTGGCATATCATGCCTGTTGTTGTTTTTGTAAATAGCTACAATTCTTTGTAACTACCGCTATAGTAATGGCTGTTCACACGGTATCGCGTAATAACGAGTTTCACGTGACTTGTTTTTTTGTACATTTTCCCCCCATTATTATAATGCTTTCTTTTTCGTTTTTTTTAATATATATATATATGTATATATATATATATATATATATATATATATATATATATATATATATATATATATATATGTATATATAAATATATATATATATATATATATATATATATATATATATATATATATATATATATTTATTCTAGAGTCAAATTGGCATTTTGCAGGCAGGCTGATATGTTTCACATATCGTTGCGAATTAGTAAAATTATTTTTATACGTCCATGTATACGGATGACACTTTCGATGTGGCCAGTATTTTACCATGCATACGAACGTCACTATCTATTACTTTTGCTACTAAACACACTTATGTGCTGTGTATTGTGTAAATACATACGCGCGCATTGTTTTTGATTTGGTTTAATGTTTCTAAGCCATTATCATAAAATAGCTGCTTGCGCGATTTATGTCCGTCGTCCCGAAGGTTTAGAAAAAAAATTAATTTATTTTCAAAACTTTACAAACACTTTTATTACAACAGTTAAATAACAATTTAATTTCACAAAGCACTATATAAAATAAAATAAAATTAATTGAATATAATTATTTTGTAACAAATGAACATAAAATCCAACAAGACGAGCACAGGTAAAAGTCTTCTGAATTAATGTTGTTTTCCTTCCTAGAGTTCACCCATTATATTCTGTGTTGGTTGTGACGTCTGAAGTGACTAATATATATTAAAGATGATACTTTGGACTGTTGATGGTGATAATGAATATATTATATTTGATAAGTGATGGTTATAAGCATATGATTCATAGATCATGTATGTAAACGAACAATATGAATCATGTTCATGACGAATATTATATATCTGACAAGGAATGGTTAGGACTCATAAACCATAACGTAGATCAACAATTATATTATGAATCATGTTCAAAGGTTTATTACTTTATGATATGAATGATTCAAATATTTGTATTTTTTACTTACATGGGATACATAATTCGCGCGAATTATGTATGTCATTTGTAACAAAATAATTATAATCAATTTATATTATTTTATTTTATATAGTGCTTTGTGAAATTAAATTGTTATTTAACTATTGTAATAAAAGTGTTTGTTAAGTTTAGAAAATAAATTCATTTTTTTTCTAAACCTTCGGGAAGATGGACATAAATGGCGCAGCCGGTAGGATTTTTCTAAAGAATTATAAAAAATTTTTTCTTAAAGAAATAACGCGTTAATTAGTGAATCTACCAAAACATAGGAGAAATTCGCTTAGTGGCTTTCAAGTCTTTGTAATGCACATCGCAACCTTCTAAACAAATAAATTATTTTATGTCGACAACACTATTTGGTAACTGGACAAAAATTGCTGGTCACTGGAGCATATTACTGGAAAAATTTATAACTTGAAGCAACTCAATTTGAAAACTGGTTTTCGGCGGTTTACTGGAAATTAGTGGTATCAACAATTGGTTTTGATATTCGAAAATTCGAAATTTTAACACAAATTATAGAAAATATTAAAATACCAGACGACAATCAAACATTGTCAAGTACACCTCTCGCTTCATCGCGTATATTAAATTTTAGTATACCTAATAATTTAAAAACTAACATGACTTTACCAACTGTAATAACTCCAATGGAGATTATCAGAAATATGGCCACCTATGAAGGGTGTGCTGGAAAATAATTTCCTTCATTCTAATGGGAGACCACGTACTCAGTGGCCCTAATGAAAATCATCCTGTCCTCATAGGATTTATTAAAGAAAAATTAATAGTAGACGCTAGTCATGCTATTATAGCTGCGGGTATCCCTGATACCTGGCAAGAGATTAAAACTTTTTAAAATTTTTCAGACAAACGAACGAAAGCACACATTATTTTGGTTATAAACACATTAAGACAAGGAAACAGGGACATAACACAATATTATTCATACGCTAATGATTACCAAAATTTATTGCTTAACACAATAGAAAAAGAAGGTCGTTCAGCTGATTACATCAGAAGACAAATTGATTCTTATTTAAGTACTGTACTTGAATCATTTATAGTGGGACTTAAACCCGAATTAAGTGCTACTATACGTGCTGCTAAACCTAATACTTTAAAAGAAGCCTATGACTTATGCATTAATGAATTAGCCTTGCAAAGATCATGCTACGAAAGAAATAGAGGAAATTTGTATATATCTGAAACTAGACTAATACATAAAACTAGTCCGGTATACAAACCACCTCATTAAGTTGAATTATCTAGACGTAATTTTGCTTCACCGGTATACAACACCCCAAACAATTATCAAGTCAGACCAAATTTCGAAAGTAAAAATTTACCTGTACATAGAGCTAATCTACAACCAGCTAAATTTTTACCAAACCAACCAAATCCATTTTCTACACCTGAACATTTTCGACTACAAACATATAACTAAGACGTGTGGACTAGACCGAAACTTTCACAATATTTACAACCAACAAATACCCAAAATACTCATACGAACCATAGACTAATAAATAATACTAATAATTATAAAGCAACACCCATGGATATATCGAGTGGTAATACACGTCAAATATTACATCACAACAATTTAGATTCTGACATTTCATTTAACGAACCATTACTAGAATATAGTAACGACTATAATTATGAATAACCCTCTGAATATTACGACCAATATATAGTTCAGGATATCGAACCCACGGACGATCATGATGATAATAGTTTGGAATATCAAGCAGAAAATCCAGAAGACAAAAATTTTCAGTTAGAAGCCTCAAAACGACCGGTTTCGTAGAATTTAATAATATTAATGAAAGCGCTCTCCCATATATAACTATTAACAACTTAAAAATTTTGATTAATACGGGAGCCGATGTGAATTTTATATTACCAAACCATTGCGTAAATAGTATCAAATATCCAGTTAAGGCAAAAGTTACTACAGCCTTACAAACCCATTTAATTACCGAAAAAATAATTGTAGATTACATTGCAGAATTTAATAATACACAACTGATAGAATTTTTAGTTTTTGATTTCCATAATTATTTTGACGCCATAATAGGTACTTATACCCTTAAATCGCTCAATATTATAATCGATTGTCAAAACGACATAATTTCTTTCAACCAAAATAGGAGCAAATTAAAAAAGAAAAAAAATCACAAAGTCGTAACAATCAATCTTTTTGCAAATGAACAAAAAGAAGTAACACTTCCGGTAACTATAAAAAACGGTGACATATTCATTCAACAAATCCTTTTGAATAGAAATGTTTCAGTAATTGACGGTTTATATAATGCGGAAAATAATAATGCATCAGTAATGATTCAAAATAATTCTAGCCAACAGCAAACAGTAATAGTTAATCAACCCCTCCTCGCAGAAAAACTACATAATTATATAGTTTTAAATAACATAAATAATAACTCAGATGACACTTACGATTTCGAATTCGCCAAAACAATTTACGAATAAATCATCTAAATAGTGAAGAAAAAAATAACTTAATAAATTTATGTATAGAGACATATTCTACGATCCGAGTAATATTGGACCAATGACCTTCACTTCGGACGTTAAACATGAAATTAAACTAACAAACGACATACCGGTATATGTAAAAGATTACCGATTGCCATTTACCCAGAAATTAGAAATACAAAAACAAATAGATGAATTATTAGAAAACAATATCATTAGACATTCAAACTCCCCGTGGAGTGCACCCTGTTTTATTATTAATAAAAAAGACGACGCATCAGGAAAACAGAAATTTCGTTTTGTCACGGACTATCGTAAATTGAACGAAAAAACAATTGATGATAAATACCCTATGCCGAGCATAACGGATATCCTTGATAAACTTGGTAAGTGTAATTATTTTTCTACACTGGATTTAGCTTCAGGATTTCACCAAATTGAAAGGAAAACTTGAGGATATAGCTAAAACGGCATTTTCGGTGGAACAAGGTCACTATGAATTTACACGAATGACCTTTGGCCTGAAGAACGCACCCGCTACCTTCCTGAGAGTTATGGATAATATTTTGCGTGAATACATAGGTAAAAATGTAGTAGTTTATATGGACGACATTTTTATATACAGTTCCTCTCTCCAAGAACATATATGTGTTCTTACCAAAATCTTTAACAAATTATGAAAACATAATTTCAAAACTCAACTTGATAAATGTGAGTTTCTCAGAAAAGAAATAGAATTTCTTGGACATATTGTAACAACCGATGTGATAAGACCCAATCCCAAAAAAATAGAAGCAATCGAAAAATTCCCTATACCTAAAACAATCACGGAAATAAATTCTTTTCTCGGACTAATAGGATACTATAGGAAATTTATCAAAGATTTTGCTAAAATCACCAAACCGATGACAATGCAACTAAAAAAGGACAAAATTGTGAATTATAACGACCCACAATATATCCAAGCATTCGAAAAGTGTAAGACATTGTTAATGGAAGACCCCATCTTACAGTACCCTGATTTTGAACAGTCATTTATATTAACTACAGATGCTAGTAATTATGCTATAGGGGCTGTGTTATCGCAAGGAAAAATTGGATCAGATAAACCAATATCATATGCCTTACGAACTTTAAACAAATCAGAGTGCAATTAATCTACCATAGAAAAGGAACTTCTTGCAATTGTATGGGCCTGTAAACAGTTTCGACCATATTTGTATGGTCAAAAATTTAATATTCTTACAGACTACAAACCATTGAAATGGGTTTTCTCTCTCAAGGAGCCTAATTCTAAATTAATCCGTTGGAAAATCAAATTATTAGATTACAACTTCCAAATAGACCATAAACCCGGTAAGCAAACACTAATGCTGACGCTCTATCTCGTGTTCAAATCATGAATATTGATTCTATTTCAACCCAACCCAGCTGATGAAAATTTACAAACAGGCATACCCATATCAGAACGCTCCTTGAATGAATTCAACCGACAAATAACTATCAAGTTAGGCGAAATGAGCACTAGGGAAAATAGTCTCTTGTTTAAAACGAAATATCGAATAACGATTACTATAGTTAACAAGGATGAATCCACCCTCCTCAAAATACTAAAAGACGAATTAACAAATTCAAAAATCAATGCCGTGTATTGTTCGGATGATATATTCATCAAACTTCAAGAATGTTACGTCAAAAATTATAATACAACTATAAAATTAGTCAGATGCGTAAAAATATTAAAAGATGTAGAAACTGAATTGGAACAAACCGAACTCATGACAAAATATCATGAAAAATCATTGCAACGAGGTATAGAAGAAACTTTCCAACATTTAAAACGCGAATTCTATTTTGATAGTATGAAAAGTGAAATACAGATGTTTATTAACAATTGTGAAATTTGCAAAACTAGCAAATACGATAGAAACCCACCTAAGATAAAATACACCCCGACAGAACAAGCTACCAGACCAAAAAACACACATTAACTGCCATAGACAAATTTAGTAAATACGCCTTCGTTAAAATCCTACAAGATAGAAACACGAAAAGCGTATAAGACGCCTCATTGGAAATTATAATTCTACACGGTATACCACGAAAGGTGATACATGACCCAGGTGCAGAATTTAAAGCCTACGACTTCAAAAATTTCCTGAACCTGTATGATATAGAAAACCATGTCACTTGTGCTAGAAATTCAACAGGAAACTCTCCGGTTGAAGGTTTTCATTCAACTCTGATTGAAGGCGAATTGATAGCTGGGAAAACATTCTCTCGACTCACATTAAATTCTCAAAAGCAGCTAGTGGTCACTGCATATAATAACGCCATTCACAGTTCTATTAAATTAACCCCTACAGTGATAATACGAGGAATCCGTGATGGAAAATTGATATCATTAAAAACAAATAATGCAAATGCTATAACTGAATACAATCGTAATTATTTAGAGGAAGTGCAATTTATCAAAAACTTCATCAAAATCCAAAATGACAAACAAGCAGAACTACTGAATAAGAAAAATATAAAAGAGAAACGTATAGACCCACCCGACATTTCAATAAATCAACCTGTTTTTGTAAAAGAAAATCGACGAAATAAATTAAGTCCAAAATACTCGAGGGAGTTATGTCTAGAAAATAACATTAAGAATATTAAAGCAAAGAACAGGCAGCAAAATCCAAAAATATCATAAAAGAAATATAAAAATTAAAAAGAAATAATTTTATTTCATACTAACCTTGACCAACGGACAACGAATAGAAATAACTAACGTTTCTAATAATCAAGGTTTATTAGCATTAACATTTGGAATCCCAAAAGTAACTTCCCATTATAATAACATTAAATATAGTAGATATCGAACCTTTATTAAATACCGCTTTGAATATCTCTAACATTCTCCGTCACCTCGTAACTAATAGTACGTCTTTACACAACATTCATATAACACAGTAAGGCCCACAAGCTAAAGAATTGTATCATAAAACTAGTAGTCTGTGCCCTTTTATACGTACCAAAACAGGCCTTGCTAATTTCTTGGATCCGGAATCAAATTCATTACCGGTAATATGGATAGCGAAGATGCTAAAGAAACAAACAAACAAATCGAAATTCTCCAAAATAATAATAACATATTACAAAAAAACAGTAAACAACAACATTCATTGAACTACCAAATGATCGATGGATTTAAAACCCTTACAACTGAAATAGCTAATCAGCATAAGGATATTACTAGACTAATAGAAATTACAAAAAGCTGAGACTCATTAGAACTGGATAATATAATTATTATATTATTCAAACCCAAATTGCTCGTTTAGATAAACATTTGAATAATATCATAGAATCCGTTCAATTAGCCAAATTACATATCATACCCAGATATATTTTAAATATTCAAGAAATACAAACTATCATGCTAACTTTAGAAAAACATATAAAATTATATAATGTCGAACATGTCTACGAATTGTTGCAACTCAAAGCATATTTTAATGAATCTAAAATCATATTTGCAATACAAATACCGGTATTCTCCGATTTAGAATTTAAATTAATTCGAATCCATCCTCTAGTCGAAAACGGTAAAATGATCACCATCAACTCAAACCACATCCTTTACAATCCTTCTTATTTTGCATTCATAACAAGTACAGACTTTCAATTATTAGAACATGATTACATTATAAAACCTATTCTGCTCAAACCAGTTGAAAATGATACCTGCGAAATCAATATATTGGAAAATAAGCCAAGCAATTGCCAATATATTAGAGTAAAACAACATTGTATATTAAAAACGAATTAATTGATAATAATTTCCTCATCAACACCGATTCTCCAATAAACATTTCAACTACCTGTAATAAAAACCTAACTAATATACATGGAAAACTCTACATCAAATTGGAGTTTTGCACTTTGAATTTATTCGGTATTACGTATGGGACAGTGAGAAAATATACTGTAGCAGAAATAGAATTAATTTTGTTTAGTAAAATAAACTACACCAATAATCATACTAAATGGTATACACATGGATTGAATGATACTACATTGGAAAATACAGAAGACATCAAATCAGAAAACAATTTAACATGTGTATGTAAAAAAAATATTAATGAATATATTGTTTAATTTAAAAAAAAAATTGGTGTTTAGTTTTAAAAAAAAACTAAACACTTGATAGAAAATAATTGAATTATCAATTATTTTCATAAATATGAAATTAAGTTAATTTAGTAATTTTAATTAAAAGAGGTATTATGATGTATTTTAAAAAAAAAATAATGAAAACTAAATATACGGTACTTTAGAAAAAAAAATCCAAAGCAGAGTATTGTATGTGGAATTATGAAAATTGGAAAACGATCGGTGCTAACGCGATACACGTAAATATAAAAAATAACACGTTGAACCGAAAGTCTTTCAATAAAAGCTGGGCCCATTAAAAAAGATAATATTGAGGTAGTAAGATCTTTACTATCCAGTAAGTGTCTAAGTTATCGACAAGTGATTCGAATCTGAAAAAAAATAAAAAAGTACAAAAAAAAGAACAAAACTAAATATATGTTAAAATAAAATATATTTGAAATAAATAATTTTTAATTTAATATGTTGATAGTATAACTATCCTTAAAATACTAAGTTTGGTTGTACAAGTTATAAAAAAAATATTACATGAATATGTGCTAGATTGAACTGTAGTAAAAGAAATATCGTAGTAAAAAAAAAACGACACTACAGTAAAAAAAAATATGTTCAAATATGTTTGATTTGCAAAAAATATAAATATGGACTACAAATTTAATTCAGATACATAGTTGTATATAAAAGAGACATTACGCTTCTGTAAAAAAAAAATACACGGCCGAAAAAGCCAAGCGTATACAAACAATATAGTTATAAATTGAAAAAGTCATTGCATATTCACATAAAATATAAATTGTACAGCAAAAATGTGTATAGAATGTGTATTGAATTGTGACAAGTTTGAGAGACCACAAGTTTCGGAATAGTGAATTAAATAAATTATACAAAAAAAATATACTTAGATACAATCAGATAGAAACCATTAATTCGCCCATTCGATACTTCAGCACAATCCATAATAAATATTCAATTTGTAAATTGAAGAAATAAAAATTCAAAATACCATCTGATTAATTCATGTGAGACAGTTACTTTTAGTAACTGTTCTGAGAGAAGTACTTTTAGTAACTGCTTTCTTTTTGTAACTGCGTCCATGAGACGACTTTTGTAACTGATTTGAAATATGTGCAGAAATATCGAAGTAAGCTTGGATATACGCAAGTCACATCCGATCCAAGTAAATGCTTGTTGAAATTATGTAAATTCTCAACTCGCATAAACCAACAATTATATAAATTATTATTTTTTGAATAATAAAAATAGGAACACAAAATAATAATAAATTTTAAACAGTGGAGTACTAAAAAAATTATTCTCCAAACATATCTATATTATATGAACTGGAAATATTATTTAGTCACTATCAATATAATACTATTATTTACAATTCTCATGGAAAATACATTGATGCACCAACAGCAACAGAGGTATCGTACAAATGGACCAACAATCAAATAATCTTGCAACTACGATAGAACTTCTAGAAGCCAACAACTTGATAAAACCATCTTGCCCATTAATCAAATATAATTGAAATTTCCTATTAAAAGGGTAATTTCAATCTGCGTCGGGAGGCATTAAGTATCCCATATAAGGAAAAAATACAAATATTTGAATCATTCATATCATAAAGTAATAAACCTTTGAACGTGATACATAATATATTTGTGGATCTTCATTATGGTTTATGAGTCATAACCATCCCTTGTCAGATATATAATATTCGTCAAGAACATGATTCATATTGTTCGTTTACATACATGTGGAGAATAATTTTTTTTACTACTCCACTGTATAAAATTTATTATTGATATTATTTCAAATTTTTATTATTCAAAAAAAGTAATTTATATAATTATTGGTTTATGCTAGTTGAGAATTTACATAATTTCAACAAACATTTACTTAGATTGGATATGACTTGCGTATATCCAAGCCTACTTCGATATTTCTGCACATATTTAAAATCAGTTGAAAAAAGTATTTCTCTCAGTAGAGTTACAAAAGTAATCTCATGGAGTGAGTTACAAAAAGAAAGCAATTACTAAAAGTACTTGTCTCAAGACAGTTACTAAAATTAGTTGATTCACATGAATTAATCAGATGGTATTTAAAATTTTTATTTCTTCAATTTACAAATTGAATATTTTTTATGGATTGTGCTGAAGTATCGAATGGGCGAATTTATGGTTTCTATCTGATTGTATCTAAGTATATTTTTTTTTGTATAATTTATTTAATTCACTATTCCGAAACTTGTGGTCTCTCAAACTTGTAACAATTCAATACACATTCTATACACACTTTTGCTGTACAATTTATATTTTATGTGAATATGCATTGACTTTTTCAATTTATAACAATATTGTTTGTATACGCTTGGTTTTTTTTCGGCCGTGTATTTTTTCTTTACAGAAGCGTAATGTCTCTTTATATATACAACTATGTATCTGAATTAAATTTGTAATCCATATTTATATTTTTGCAAATCAGACATATTTGAACATATTTTTATTTTTTACTGTAGTGTCTTTTTTTTATATATACAATATTTCTTTTACTACAGTTCAATTTAGCACATATTCATGTAATCTTTGTTTTCATAACTTGTACAACCAAAGTTAGTATTTTAAGGATAGTTGTACTATCAGCGTATTAGATTAAAAATTATTTATTTCAAATATATTTTATTTTAACATATATTTTGTTTGTTCCTTTTTTGTACTTTTTTTATTTTCAGTATTTCAGATTCGAATCACTTGTCGATAACTTAGACACTTACTGGATAGTAAAGATCTTACTACCTCAATATTATCTTTTTTAATGGGCCCAGCTTTTATTGAAAGACTTTCGGTTCAACGTGTTATTTTTTTTTATATTTACGTGTATGGCGTTAGCACCGATCGTTTTCCAATTTTCATAATTCCACATACAATACTCTGCTTTGGATTTTTTTTCTAAAGTACCGTATATTTAGTTTTCATTATTTTTTTTTAAAAATACATCATAATAACTCTTTTAATTAAAATTACTAAATTAACAAAATTTCATATTTATGAAAATAATTGATAGTTCAATTATTTTCTATAAAGTGTTTAGTCTTTTTTTTAAAACTAAACACCCAATTATTTTTTTTTAAATTAAACTTTAATTTTATTTTTTACATACACATATGGAAGCAGAGCAAATATCCATATGTGTCTTTTGTTTTCGATAGTTTTCACAAAGCTCGACTTGTGATTCTGAAATTCTTTTTGAAAGTTGAAATGATTATAATTTTTTCTTTATATTTATACATTTATATCTTTTACATTCTCTTTAATTCTATAATTATATTTAACTTAGTGCTAATTTTTTTCTCTTTCTTCTATTTTTGTGGTTTAAATTTTCATTATGCCGAGAACAACTCGTAATACACCAGGTACCCCAGGAGATGACGATCCTCCAGCTTCAGCAGATGACTTATTCATCACGCCTCATCAAGTATCAGCGGTTAACTTAGCGGCTATAACTACGCAGATGCACACTACAGCTCAACAGTTCCATGCGTCAGTGCTGCACGTTTCGGATGTACAGCAACAAATACAACAGCAAAGCAAGCAGATAAGTAGCATTACCGATGCCTTGGCAACAATAACAACTACTCTATCAAATAATAACACTAGTTCAAATCAATTAACTTCAAATTTTAGTTTTTTTGCAAAACCGAGTATAGATTCCTTTATAAATAAAATCACTATTCTGGACATTTCGGTTCCAGAAAATATTATACAGTTTATTGTCGATACTCAACATTTAATTGATATTAATTTTTTACCTATAGACGTTCTTTTGAAATCTTTAATCAATAGGTGTGCTTCGAACGCACAAACATTTTGGTCTACTTGTTTGGCTGACTCTTTGTCTTGGCAAAATATTAAACATAATTTATTACAAGTTTATATTCCACCTTTGACTAAACAGATATTAATTGATAGATTAGTCCGGCGAAATCAACCTGACACTGAAAAATTTTCGACATTTGTTCCTTCAATAATAAAATTCGCGAACATCCTACTTAATGATTCATCTGAATCCGAAATCATACAAATTATTTTTGCTCATGCCAATAATTCTGTACTATCTATTCTTGGTTTATATCAAATTCCCGATACTTATAAAGATTTGTATCAACTAATCACTAAAATTGAGGAAATTCAAGCGCGAATAACTACAACACCCGTCAGTGTAAACGTTACTTCAATTCAAAATACGCATAATGACTCTAAATTTTTTTGTACCTTCTGTAAAGGTACTAATCACAATTTTAAATATTGTTTTAAAAGAAAGAAGGATAATATAAATGTTAGTACTACGGTTCCAAAAAACTCGCAATAGACCCCAAGTTTCTTATTAATGATGTTATTTTAAATTATACTATTTTACCCCTACAAACCATTTTCATTCAAGGTTATCCTTTATTAACACTTTTTGATTCCGGTGCTACTGTTAATGCTATTAAAACTGCGACTTTTAACAAGTTAAAATCTAACAATAGAAACATCGTCACCGAATCAATTGATAAAACTATTTCTTTGCCGGGAAATAATTTTTTAAAATGTAATTTAACTGCGAAACTTCATTTTAAATTGGCTAATTTTTCATGGACTCAAACTTTTTTTATAGTAGATTCATTACCGTTTGAGGTAATTTTAGGTGTTGCCACACTTAAAAATTGCAACATCATTTTGGACTTCTTTAAGTCGACGATCAAATTTTATTTTCATCCTAATGTTGAAATACCGTTTTCGGGTTTTTGTAATAATAATCGAATTATTAATACCATTGTCGAAGCGAAAGTAAATCTTAATAGCAAACAAACCAAAGTGTTGCAAACACTTCTTCAAAACTTTAAATCGATTTTTTCTGACATTCCTGGTCTTGCCAAGGGTTTTGAATATAAAATTAAGTTAATCGATAACATTCCGGTTTGTAAAGCTCCTTACTATCTAGCACCCGATAAAGCCAGACTTTTGGACGAGCATGTTCAAGAGCTTGTTACACAAGGGGTACTTTCTCCTTCGAACTCTAATTATAGCTCACCCGTCTTCTTTGTTAAAAAGAAAGACGTTTCTTATCGGTTAGTCGCTGACTATAGGTTTGTTAACAAACATATAGAGTTTGATCCGATGAGTTCAGCCAGTATGGCTCATATTTTCGCTAGCTTAGGTAATTCGAAAGTGTTTACACTCCTCGACATGAAATCCAGTTTTCATCAGATAAAATTATCAGATGACTCGAAACATGTCACCGCGATCGTCACACAATATGGTCTGTTTGAGTACAATACCATGCCTTTCGGGCTAAAGGTGGCTAGTCAATCATTAGCTCGTTTTTTAAATTCCAGTCTCGCAGAATTTCGTCATAAATTTCTTCTTATTTATTAT
Source organism: Nineta flava (assembly GCA_963920215.1). Classification (NCBI taxonomy): domain Eukaryota; kingdom Metazoa; phylum Arthropoda; class Insecta; order Neuroptera; family Chrysopidae; genus Nineta; species Nineta flava. The sequence continues at coordinate 35,317,234 of OY986046.1, read as the reverse complement.
GACGATTTAATTGTACATTCGCCCGACATTGAATCACATTTAAATCACCTGAATCTCTTGTTCACTAAAATAAAGTCTATCGGTATCACTATTAATCCTTCTAAGGCTCGATTTTGTATGTCGAGGGTACGTTTGTTGGGTAGCGTAATATCCGCTGAGGGACGCTTTATAGACCCTATTAAGGTGCAAGCAATCAATGACATGCCAACTCCAAAAAACGTCAAAGAAGTTATGCGTCTAGTTGGGGCTGCGGCTTTTTACTCCCGCTATATTCCCATGTTCAGTCAGATTGTAGCTCCGTTAAACGATTTAAAAAAGAAAGGTGTTAGGTTCAAAATTACTAAGGTTCATCTTGATGCAATCTCTACTTTAAAAAAATCTTTAGTAAGTGCACCTGTCTTAAAACATCCTAATTTTGACAAGCCTTTTGTGCTGCAAACTGACGGATCAGCTACTGGTCTGGGCGCGGTATTACTTCAAAAGAATGATGACGGTTTGCAACCCATTATGTACTGTTCTCGAAAATTAAATCCAGCCGAATTAAAATATAACAGTCATGAATTAGAACTTCTCGCAGTAGTAACGGCCCTAGATAAATTTAAAGATTTTTTAACCGACCGCAAGTTTACTCTACAGACTGACTACAGGTCGTTATTGTGGATTTTTAATACCCCCAATAAATTTAATAAATTATCTAGGTGGATCCTTAAAATTTCGAGATATGACTTTACCCCGGAACATATTAAGGGCAAATTGAACAATATGGCCGATTTTCTATCTAGGTTATACGAAACTGACCATATATTAGTGAACAAATTTTCTGATTCAAATCAAGATTCAGGCAAAAATTTCATTAAAGTTAAAAAGTTGCATAGCAATGATCCAGGTTATGCAAACCTTTTAAAAAAGATAACCAATACTTTGGATCAAACTGACTTAGAATCGGTGAATGAAGAAATCAGGAACAATGCGCAACTGAACTTTATTAACGTTTTAGCTAATACAAATTTTGATTACCTTTCTGTTAAAAGCGAGCAACGTAACTCTCCCGAATGTAAAATCATTTATCAAAACCTTAAGGATCAGATGAATGTCCCTAATTTTTGCATAAAGGATGGGTTAATTTATAAGTTCGTCGGAAGGAATCGACTAAAACGTATATTTTTACCAGATAATTTACTCGATTACGTTCTTCGATATTATCATGATTCCAAGTATGCTGCGCATAATTCAGTAATTAAAACATTCCGTGAAATTAGTAAAATATTTTACTACAAAAACCTCTATGCAAAAGTAAGGGACTATGTCAGAACCTGTAAAGTGTGCCAGGCTATAAGGCCATATACACGTAACGATAAGGTTCAGTTGAGTAGTTCTGTGCCGGAGTATACCCTACATACTTTGTACGTCGACTTTATCGGTCCTATTATTAGATCAAGTGAAGGTTTTAAATATATTTTTTCTATTGTAGATGGATTTTCAAAATTTGCTTTCGCCTTTCCATGTAAAAGGCAGACCAGTGACGTTGCCATTTCACTGATACAGAAGATTTTCCTGCAAAACGGATATCCGACGGTTGTTGTAGCCGACAACGGACCAGCCTTTGCGTCGATCAAGTGGAAAACCTTCTTATTTAATAATGGTATTAGAGCTGCCTACTGTTCGAGCTATACACCATCTTCGAACAAGAGCGAGTGCCTCAATCGACAGATAAAATATAATTTAGGATGCATTCTCAAAGAATATTCTGTAGACCATAAAAATTGGTCAAAATTTTTGAGTTTTGTAATTTTCAATTACAACAACTCCTACAAAAGTACAATCGACTCAACACCAGCTGAAGTTTATTTTGGTAGAAAGTTAATGACGCCGTTTGTGATTATAAACGAATTAACTGAGTTAATCACGAGTTCTGCTAAACCATCACAAGCACATATACAAGATGCGTTAAAGATTGCTCACCAACAACGAGTCAACCAAACTTTAAATAAACCAACGCTGTCTAAATATAAAGTGGGTCAATTGGTCATGGTTAAAAACTTGGCCCCGAATATGAACAAGAATATCGCACCTAAATTCGCTTCAAAATTCAATGGACCGTACAAGATAATAAAGTTCACTACACCAACTTCAGTTAGGCTAAAAGCTCCAAAATCTAATAAGAAAACCTTCGGCATGTCGATATACAACATTCGGCCATACTATCTCAGAGGATATCAAGGGAATGGTAACGTTACTGCATCCTAATTAAACATCTAAATGTATTTAAATCTTCACGTCTAATCCACATTTGTAAGATTTTTTATTCATCTATTCATGTCATTCTTGCTTTAATATTTTTCAATTAGCATGTCGCTAATTTTTTTGGCCCCCTGGAGTGGAGAATAATTTTTTTTACTACTCCACTGTATAAAATTTATTATTGATATTTTTTCATATTTTTATTATTCAAAAAAAGTAATTTATATAATTATTGGTTTATGCTAGTTGAGAATTTACATAATTTCAACAAACATTTACTTAGATTGGATATGACTTGCGTATATCCAAGCCTACTTCGATATTTCTGCACATATTTAAAATCAGTTGAAAAAAGTATTTCTCTCAGTAGAGTTACAAAAGTAATCTCATGGAGTGAGTTACAAAAAGAAAGCAATTACTAAAAGTACTTGTCTCAAGACAGTTACTAAAATTAGTTGATTCACATGAATTAATCAGATGGTATTTAAAATTTTTATTTCTTCAATTTACAAATTGAATATTTTTTATGGATTGTGCTGAAGTATCGAATGGGCGAATTTATGGTTTCTATCTGATTGTATCTAAGTATATTTTTTTTTGTATAATTTATTTAATTCACTATTCCGAAACTTGTGGTCTCTCAAACTTGTAACAATTCAATACACATTCTATACACACTTTTGCTGTACAATTTATATTTTATGTGAATATGCATTGACTTTTTCAATTTATAACTATATTGTTTGTATACGCTTGGTTTTTTTTTGGCCGTGTATTTTTTCTTTACAGAAGCGTAATGTCTCTTTATATATACAACTATGTATCTGAATTAAATTTGTAATCCATATTTATATTTTTGCAAATCAGACATATTTGAACATATTTTTTTTTTTACTGTAGTGTCTTTTTTTTATATATACAATATTTCTTTTACTACAGTTCAATTTAGCACATATTCATGTAATCTTTGTTTTCATAACTTGTACAACCAAAGTTAGTATTTTAAGGATAGTTGTACTATCAGCGTATTAGATTAAAAATTATTTATTTCAAATATATTTTATTTTAACATATATTTTGTTTGTTCCTTTTTTGTACTTTTTTTATTTTCAGTATTTCAGATTCGAATCACTTGTCGATAACTTAGACACTTACTGGATAGTAAAGATCTTACTACCTCAATATTATCTTTTTTAATGGGCCCAGCTTTTATTGAAAGACTTTCAGTTCAACGTGTTATTTTTTTTTATATTTACGTGTATGGCGTTAGCACCGATCGTTTTCCAATTTTCATAATTCCACATACAATACTCTGCTTTGGATTTTTTTTCTAAAGTACCGTATATTTAGTTTTCATTATTTTTTTTTTAAAATACATCATAATAACTCTTTTAATTAAAATTACTAAATTAACAAAATTTCATATTTATGAAAATAATTGATAGTTCAATTATTTTCTATAAAGTGTTTAGTCTTTTTTTTAAAACTAAACACCCAATTATTTTTTTTTAAATTAAACTTTAATTTTATTTTTTACATACACACATGATCTATGAATCATGCATAACCATACGCTTATAACCATCACTGATCAAATATAATATATTCATTATCACCATCAAGAGTCCAAAGTATCATCTTTAATATATATTAGTCACTTCAGACGTCACAACCAACACAGTATACAATGGGTCAACTCTAGGATGGAAAACAACATTAATTCAGAAGATTTTGACCTGTGCAAAATAATTATATTCAATTTATTTCATTTTATTTTATATAGTGCTTTGTGAAATTAAATTGTTATTTAACTATTGTAATAAAAGTGTTTGTAAAGTTTAGAAAATAAATTCATTATTTTTCTAAACCTTCGGGACGACGGACATAAATCGCGCACTGTTTTTCAATTGTGTATTGTTTTTAGCGTAGCTTACTTTATACACTCCTAGATTAGAAGTTTTACACTCGAATAATAAGTGCTCTACTAGTAAGACTCTCTTTATGGGTGGCAAGTAGAAAACAATTGATATATCAGTGTTCTACAAGTTAGACTCTCTTTATGGGTGGCAAGTAGATGACACTCTCTTCATGTTCTACAACACACTCTTTATGGGTGTCAACTCGAATAACATATATATTTTTCACTTAGTATCTGTTGAAATAATGGATCACGAAGTAACTATCGGTCTTGACACTGCGAATGTAATTTGACATTGTTCATGAGAATCGGTTAAGGCAGCGAAACTGACAATTTTAACTTAATTAGGTATGTTAGATATTTCTCTTGTATAGATTTTTTAAAACGATTAAGGGTTGATAAACCTAATGTATATATTTGAGAAGAAATTGTTTATTAATCCGGTCAATTCATTATTCAGTTTACTGGATAAACATATTGATTATCTAATATTTAGAATGCTACTATTTTAGTTTTGAACTTTGTAAATACATGTACCTTGTTTATCCATATAATGTAAATAAATGATTGTTAGTTAAGTTTTGTTTGATTAAAAAAGATCTACTAATGATCGTAAACAGGTAAAAAGTTAAAATGGGGGCTCCGAAGGAGCCATTATCGTACTATGAATCTCTGGGGATAATTTCTGAACAGTGGGATGTGTAACAACTGATCCAATTTAAACTCGAAATTGTTTATTGCACCAAAAACACGATCTTTTACTACACTCTGTTGTTTCCTTTTTAAAATCGTACAAATATTAAATTCTTACAAAATGGCATTTCAATTTAATTTTTTATTAACTTAAACTTATATATATCTTTCTCACTTCAATCTAAATTAATATTAATATTAATATATATATATATATATATATTTTTTTTTTTTTTTTTTATTAATAATTATCTTTATTTAATAATTTAACCAAACCAAAATGTTTAATTCTTTTATTTTGAAACAAATTAATTTTTAATAAATTTTTTTGAAAATAGTTTTTTTCGTTTCAAGGCTGCTTGATCCCAAATCATTCAAATGTTGGATTATGAAAAAAACATATAGTCTATATAGCTACAAAACTATTGTGTCTCTTTTTTATAAATTTGATCAAGCCGTATTTAAATTACAAAAATCTAGAGCACGGTAGTGCGACAGGCCGAGTTTAAGGGATTTTTTGCCTTTGCGCTTACAGTACTCTTAATAAACGGTATGTCAGAGCTGATCTGATCCCGAAATATCTTATGATTAAAAAGAGCTACAGTCCTGGTTTTTCGGACATAAGCTATTAAGGAAATTATAAGCGAAACAGTTTTTTCTCTTCGTTAAGAAATAAAAAGTTATTCGCATTCATAAGTCGTTAAAAAGCGGGAACGCCCACAAATCTTAACCATAAATAATGATAATTCCAGGGCCTAGACCATCAGCCCTTAAAAGTTGATATTTGCCATACAGTTTGATATAGTGATCAAATCGAAAGAAAAATTATCAAACCACGAAATTTATATCGGGAAATGGAAAAACTTTCGCTTTTTTAAAAATAAAATTAACATAGGAAATATTGCTAGTCTATGATTGGGCCAAATTTCGATATTTATAGTAAAATGTTAGCTGTTGAGTTATAAAGACTAATTGTTAAGATAAGATTGATGTTAAGATAAATTAAGTTATGTTGAAATGGAGAGTTTAAACGAAACCAAAACACTTTTTTTGTGCTTGTATATGCAACTTTAAATATACAAATGTCTGGATTCATACAAACATGATAACCATATTAAGTTTTAATAGAATTGTATTCCTTTATTTATAAAGATGTGATGTGTGGAAAATGTGTTAGAAATACAATTGGGGCCCATGTAAGATTTTATTATGTTACGTAGATACGACGAAAATCTCATACAGCTTGTTTCACTAAAGCAAGGAAAATATCAAAATGATTTTTTCAAAATACGCGGGCGCTCATCTGACTGTGAAAAAAATAAAGTCGTGAAAGAATGAGGTTATATTTTATTATACGTTGTGTCAAAATGAATTCAACAAACAAGGTTTCAAGTTATCTATTTGTATAATTCTTTTAATTAAAAGCTATACTTTAAACGTTGTGTAAATATTAGTGAATTGATTTATTCATTGATTTATCGCGAAATAAAGAATCGTAGATTATATTTAATGGATTATTCATTTGTAGATCTTCAGGCATGGACAATAACCTCACCTTTTCACATGGTGTAATTTTAACGAGTATGATATTCAACGAAAATTTCCCAAAGTTAAAATCAAACTACGCTGAGTAAAAAAATTAAATTTATTTAACTCACATGGACAAATTTACCAAACGTTTTGAAATATGAATCCTTGACAAAATTGCTTGTTCATAAAATGGACCAATTCGGCTATTTCCGCATGTCTGTCCGCCCATCTGTCTGTCCGTGGTATAGCATGTAGACTATCTCAACTCCCTTCAAACTCGAAAGGTAAACTGGAGATAGGCAAATTGTACTTCACTCGAGATGACATATAGTGGAAGCTTATTTATATAGTGGAACGGCCATGTAATGTACGTATAGGCATCTGTCGGAGTGTGACGATATTCGGTTGGTTTCTTGCTAAATAGACGCCATTGAGGTGTATGTCAAATATGTGTATATAAATGCTTTTATCGTTCAGATTTACATATACGCATCCATGTTGGATTGAAATGGCTGGATGTTGATGGAATAATAATGCTGTTCACGGCTTAATTAAAATGATTTATTATATTTCTCCTGACGGTTAAACCGTGTAATGGTTTTGTACAAATATACAACGTAAGGTAAGTAAAAATAAAGTCAACGTTATTAATTAATACAATTTAAAAGATGAAAAAAATCATCGATTTTAATTGTAGATTCTAGTGAAAATACTTAACAGATTTATATAATCTGATAATTATGGAGTGATTGTCAGTACATTCTTCACCCATTTAATTAAAAACTAAACCAGTTGTAAGATTGTGTGTATAACACACTGTTAAGAGAGACGGTAGATCAGACCTCGGTTATCACACCGTTTGTAGAGTACATCGGAAATCCGCAGGATCCTTTTTGACGTGGGACTATGCAATACTATTTTAACTACGATTTAGGCCACGTGAGTTGAGGAAGTGAAGGTCGTCCTACGGCGTACATTTGCGGGTCGTGACGTCCACTGGGGACTGTCTCCGCTCAATGTTCCGTAAACAAGTTCACGGTGCGTAGGCGTGAGCGACGTGATTTCACTAATCCTCCACGAATAGTTGTGATAACGATGTCCGATCTATCGATTGGTCCCGGTGTGTTGCCATTGGTAATTAATAACTTTGTTTATATTTTGTCCTTTAGCGAACCTCCAACTGATTATACTCGAACAGACAGCGAAATCATACGATTTTAGGGGACATACCTGCGATAAGCGTTGCGGCAGCTCCAGGACGCCAGAGAAAGACCCGTCCACACAGAGTTGAATCGGGTAAGGGATGGTACGATCGAGACGTGTTGAGTGTTGTTGCGACGTGTTTGTTCAAGTAAACTCCAAGAAAAACGCTGGATTCAGTTTGTACGCCTTCGTAACAAGCTGATATCGAAGGTGAATTACTAACCGTGTTCGAGTCCACCCTAAATTTGTGTAACTGTATATCCGTTAACTGTATCGGGTCCCAATTTGATCAATATCGTCGATTATTTATCGGTAGTATCGAATTTAAATTATAATAAAATCGTCGGTTATTTGTTTATCGTACCGAATTTCAAATGTTTCCAAAATATATAACGCGTTACAATACGATGTAAACTATATCGTATTCTGATACATAATGATTTTTTTTATAATTTGTTTTTGTCCGTTCGTCCCGATTCCAACAACATCCTACACGTATCAACAGTTTCTGGTGGAATAATGTCACCCGGTATTATTCCTCAATCAACTTCCGTATTATTTTATTTTAGTTGAACATGGAATGGTCTGTTTGTGCGGTAGCGTTTGTGAGGCATTTCACGTGTTAGCCTCAACAACTCAAGCACAGGGGTCCCAACTTAATTGCAGTATTTTCATGCTTAGTTTTTTTTTTTTTAAACTAGTTTTAAGTTTTAAACGTTTTTTGTATTTTTAATTTAGCTCATAGGTTTTTAAATTAGTTTAAGGATTTTAAATTAGTTTTAAGTTTTTATAGGTTTTTTGTATTTTAATATAGTTTCTTAGGTTTTTAAATTAGTTTTAGGTTTTCAAATTAGTTTTAAGTTTTTATAGGTTTTCTTTGTATTTTAATATAGTTTCAATTCTCTCTCTGTCTCTCTATCCATCTATTTTATAGATTTATTTATTTTAATTTGATTCTTGTGAAATCTGGCCCCCAACAATCAGTTTTGCATCATATAATAATTGAGTTGTCCGGTGGTATACTTTGGACCATTATTAAATGGTTCAGTGGACTCAATAACCCCAGAACGAAAACAGATAAAGAGCTAATTTTTTTTGTGTGTTCTAGAACAAAAAAATTAGGTCAAATTCGTTAATGGACAATTGTTACTTCTAACCGAAAATCCGATTCACCCTTCTTCCATTTCGATGGAGATTTTTTGGCGCTGACTCAAAATTGTTTAGATATCTACATTAGTGTAGGATGTCATCATAAATCTTATATGGCAGCCGCCGCAAAAAACGATTTAATATTTCCACATCAATCCCTATGATATAGGTATCAAATGAAAGGGCTTGATGACCGAAACACAATATATAAAGTAACGTCATTCTTAATCCAATACGACGGCCACCGCAAATGGCGAATTATAATTTCCACATTAACCCCTATGATATGGGATATGTAAAGATTATAAAAATTTATGCAGAACAAAAAAATTTTAGCAAGTATATTCCGGAAGTACATGTAGCGTTAGAGGCAAAGGACAATAAAGGGCTCTGATTGTTATTGAAAAAAATGAACATAGAGCCAATAATAATAACTGTAATAATATTTCTCCTCATTAATTAATTCAACACTATCGAAATTTATACGCCAAACAGCGTAATTGTGCGGAAGTTAATTTGGGAGACATTAGTCGCAAAATAGAGAATAACACTTACAGTGATGTTTTAGATGCAGCGATAGATATTTCAAAGGTTCGGTTGCTATAAAGTAATTTAAAATCAAAGAAAGCAGGTGAAGAGATGGTATTGTAAACGAATATTTAAAGTAAGAATTTTTGAATAATAATGAAGCTCTGATTATTTTTCTGAATTTATTAAACAAATTGAAGAAAGTAAAAATATTTCCAAAGGAATGGAATGTCAGTATAATTTGTAATTTATTTAAGGGCAGAGGAAGTGCGCTGGATCGTAATAATGATGGAGGGCTTACTTTAATGACGAGTATCAGTAAAGTATACACTAAGCTGCTATCAATGAGCATTCAAGAATGGGTTGAGGATGAACAGAAAAATTTTAAATATTAAACAGGATTTAGAGTGGGATATGAGGTACTAGACAATTTACTTGTTACGAAGACGCTGATACAAAAACCACTTACATTAAAACGTAATTAATTGTTTTGCTGTTTCATTGACTTTGAAAAGGCATTCGATTCTGTCGATAGAAATTTATTTTGGAAAAAATTATCAAAAAAAAAAGATTTTAATGTCAATATATAAAGAAACTGAATGTCGCGTACGAATTGGTAAAGATCATGTGTTGGATGTATTTTACACTATGAAGAGATAATCTGCTAAATGTTTGTTTTATTCATTGATGATATTGTTAATCATATGGAATGTATTGAAATTTCTCCTTGTATTAAAGGAGATGAAATTAAATTACAGCTACATGCTGATGTTGCAGTTCTTTTGTCAAACTCAGTTGATGGAACGCTAAGATCGTTAAATGGGCTTGAAGATTAAAAAAACGAAAATGCTTATGATTCAAAAGGGTTGTAGGCATATTAGAAACAAATTAGCTTAAAAAAGCCGGTTTCAGGCAGGTTGCTCGGAACCGAAATTTTTTCATTAATCAATTCATCTTGACATCTTGACCCTAAATTTTAACGATCCGACTCGTCACGGAACAGGGTAAAAATTGAGTTCGTTGATAACAAAAAAGCGTTTTTTTTAAACTAAAAATAAAAAAAAATGATATAGAATATTATTCAATTCTATATTAAAAAAAAAAAAACAAATGAGCCCATAAACAATAAAATCGGTTTATTAGATTTCGAGGAAGAAAATTTATTAAGATCGAAAAACGCAAAAATTTTAAATAAAACTATATAATCTAAAAACTACTTCACTTTTTAACCCGACTTCAAAAAGGAGGATGGTTCTCAATTTGTCTGTATTTTTTTTGTGTCACCTGAGAACTCCATCATTTATGAACCGATTTTGAATTTTTTTTTTGTTAAAGGGTTTGGTTTCCCATTGGATCCATTGGCACCAAATCGCATTCTGAAGAGGGGATCCACGGGAAATCGAGAAAAATCCTCAATTTATATGTGATAACCGATTTCTGCGAATTTTTTTAAATTTTTTTTGAAAGATATACTCATTCATAATGGGAAAATGAGAAAATTTTTTTTAAATCCGACTTCAAACAAATTTTTTACGATACAAAACCGATCCCAAAAAAAAAATTTTTACAAAAAAAAAACAAAATGCATGTAACAAAAACAGAAAATCTGTTATGAAAAATGCACTAAAAGTTAGTAGGTCGTTTTGTTGGTCTGCCCATATTTAGACAAATAAAATAAGTTATAGAACTTCAAAGTCACTAAAAAGCGAGAAATAAAACCTATTTTGACAAAATGGAAACCCGACCTCAAAAATCAAATATTCTATAACAAAAAATGCACTAGAAAGTAAAAAAATAATTGCATATTCTTGTGCCAATTTTAGTTCACCTAAGCAAAAATTTTTAAATATATGTGTGCAATTATTGTTATTTTTGGAGGCGGTGTCAGCATAGAGAAATTCCTACAAAATTTGGACACCGCCTCCAAAAATAACTATAATTGTACATATATATATGTATAAATTTTTGCTTAGGTGAACTAAAATTGGCACAAGAATATGCAATTATTTTTTTAAATTTAGCATGTCACTACTGGAATCTAAACTCAATTGTTAAAGACGCCTATTCACTAGATAAAATTGAAGCAACCGGGTTGAGCAATCTGATGGTTATCAAATTGCTATTTGGTTGCTCTAGGTGATGACTATTCAATAGGCAACATTCGAGCCATTTGGTTGTCAACCGTCGAATTTCTCCTCAATTGGCAGTTAAATCTGTTAGTTGAAATTGTTCAAAAATAAACAAACTCAAACATAGCCTCTAGAAGTCCAATTGCTCGTCCACGTTGTGCAGGCTGGGCATCTGTCACAAGGCAGGTAGTAAAGTGGGGCTCTGGCAGCCTAGGATTAGATTCAGTATGCGGATGTTGCGCACTGTCGAAATGGCCTTCGTTGGTTTCGGTGTACGATATCGATGTACTGTCCCATCATTACTCCTAGACCGAAACATCTCATCGTGGGTGATCTTTTGCAGAGACCTCATGATCAGCTCAATTGAAGACATCGTGATAAATTTTCCGACTAGGGAGTGATTGAACCAGGTAGTTTAAATGCAGGCAGGATGATGACCAAAGTTTCATACAATTTACGTTCAATAGTATTGATATGCCAGCAAATGAAGCTGCTGTATCCAGAAAAAGATTCCTGAGCGTCAGCATAATTCAGCATCGATGCGATGATATCGATGACAAAGATAGGGATGACAAAGACATGGTAATGCAATCAGTGGTCTAAAATACGTGTATGCAAGAAGCCAAGCACGAAGATTGTGGAACGAGCCTACTTCATGAGTAACTTGTGGGGGTAGTCACGCGCCAAAGGGGAAGAACTTCCCCAAACACAGAGAAGAGATGGACATCAAGAACGTGAGAGTTCTCGATAAGCTCACGTATTCTGAGGAGCGTAGGAGGATCATTTGATGACTCAGCACTCGCAAAAATGCTGATTGATGGGTTTCTTTATCATTGGATTTTAAATCAAAGACAGAAGACCAAGAGTCGGCAAAGCCACCAGAGGTAATCCAACTTCCCATGAATAACCTTTTCAAGTTCTTCGTCAGCAAACCATGGATAAATTGCCAATAAAAATGTTGACACAGGTTCGGAGGTGACAACAGCAAATTCATCACTGAAGGAAAATCGATGGAGATGGATCCCCCGGTCTGTTGGGGAAGTCTAGCTCACCGAAGCTGATGCGGTCCTGGGTCCTGGCATCAACTCTCCTAGTGATAGCTTTGAGAGGTAGTTCCACGCAAAAGAGTTATTGAGAAGGGCAGTGTCGCAATTATAATAAGGGAAGGACTGTCTTACCAACTCCTTTGCCTCAATACCCCCAGCAATCTTTCGTCATAGGATTATATAGATTGCTCAAAGTAACAGTCTGCAAAATTTATCTGTCAGACTTTGATTGGAATATCAAAGATCAAGCTACTTATCCTTGCAACTTCCACACACATTTCTTTATTAGTAGATTTTAACGCTCATAGTCCAATGTGGGGCTGTGAGCAAAGACACGAATGTGGAAGACTCATCAAAGTTTTTTGAGATGAGTTATCCACATTTCTATTAAAAACCGCTGAGAAAACACGTTCAAATGGCAGAACTGGTGAGATATCAGCAATTGATCAGACGCTATAAACAACGGCACAGCCTCATCGAATGGTGTGGATGGATCTTCCGGATAATCGCGGAAGTACCACAACGATTTCTTATATTTTTCCAACGTGTTTACAGTACGCTTCTTCGAGTGGCGACCTCGTTGTGCTAATTAGGACACGTTGATGGAAAGTTTAAAAGTTTCAGCGTTGGGGGAGACGTAGAGGAGAATGTGTACAATATTTCCTCCAATGTCATTGAAGCAGTTTCACATGCTTAACCAAGTCTGTCATTCCACCTAAGAAGAAAGATCTTTGATGGATTGACCTCATGTGAGTAGCAGTTGCAGAGAAACAGAGGTCGTTTAATAAATTAAGCAAAAGGCCAATAGAAATAAAAAAATCCATAATCAGGAAAGGCTATCTTAGGAGCAATATGTCTCGGCCATCAATCCCTCCACTCATTCTTCGGAGGTATGGATGGTCAAAACAATTTCCGGAAAAACTTTCCCATCACCAGTGCCTGCCACCATCTTTAGTTTCATTGTCGAGTAATCAAGCGACGCGCCGAAATAATCGCGGAGCACTTCTTGCATGCATGCAGCTCCCAAAATGATGACCAGGATTTCCTGCGGATCAAGGCTCATAAAAAACACCTCAAATATTTTCTTAAAGTAATTCCTTTATTATAACATCTATTTCACAATTCACGAATTACTGGAGGTACGTTAAGTTATATATATTAAGGTATATTATATCGCCTGGCCCCATACAATACATTATGCAACATTAAAGAATTTGCCTTATCCAGTTGTGTAGATTTCAGGATCTATATTACAACATATTTCGGCTCAGCATTTACCCTCAGCATTGGCGAGAAGTCATAATAATCCCACTGCTAAAACAGGGTAGAGATTCATCGCAACCATCAAGCTACCGTCCAATATCCTTGACTTGTTGTTTCAGCATGGTATTGCAAAAAATCGGGAAAAGGTGGAAAATAATCGTCTGATTAATAAATCATATGGGTTTCCACCAATACCATTTGAAGACTGATAGACTGGTTCGCCTAGAGAATGCCATTCACGACAACTTTCTCCAGGGTTATCACTTCTTGGGAGTGTTCTTTAACCTCGAGAAAGCATAAGATATGATTTGGATATATGGCATACTCAAGAGACTCCATGACTGAGACCTAAGAGAACATCTGGATGGGTGGCATTGACTCTGGAACTCATTTCCAGCAGATTGTTGCATCCCACAGCTCTACACTTTGTGTTACTCTTTTTGCTATAGCGGTCAATCACATTGCAGCTGGTCTACAACGAAGTGGTAATTTTGCGGAATATTTAGGTTTGCAGCATTTCACAATGTAAACTTACAGGGTCCATTTATGCAGAAAACGTATCAATCATCCTGATCCTGCCCTTTCTTTTATGGTTTCAGGATGTGCAGACTCTATACAGTTTCTATACTGACACTTTACGGTCTTTGTTAAGAAATAACATGGTGCCCACACCCTGGTAGTAAATTACCGCAACATACAGGACATGCTTTGGATAACGGTCGGTACATTATGGAGTGCAGGCCGGGAGACGCTACTACGCCTATATTCATCGCTGGTTCTGACCAGGATGAATTTTGAATCTGTTGAATTTTCCACCGCCCGAATATTAGCTTATATCCTAGAACAAGAACCTCTATAAGTCTTACATTATTATAGGTTTGCCTCCATTAAGGTTGACGCGTGAATGCCTTCTCCTCGATTGTGTCCACAATATATTCCTCATTTATTCTGACTCGTTGGCTTCAAGCTTTGTTTTCCTTTTGTATTATTTTTATGTTTATTTTTCTTACGGGAATACGGGAAGTAGCTGATACTCGAAGTCCCGACAGGAAGTGGTTTTTAGTGGGTAATCAGGAGGTTGCTAGGAATCCCGCATTCCGGCAAAAATTAATAAATTCATACATTACTTTTTCACTTTTCGAATAACAATTGTTATTATATTTTGTTAGTATTGTAACGAATATTAACCTGGCAGCTGGACACGTGTTTTGTAATGAAACTGAGTTGCCTGTGGTTTTTGCAAGGTGGTTGAATTGAACAAAATTATGCCATGTTTCTGGGACAACGGAATATTGATATTGTTATTATTATCACAACAGATCGAGGAATGTACAAGAGTGTGAAAGATAGTCAACCAGTTAACATCTCAAAATAATACTCTTGAAATTGTAACTCTTGTAAATTGTGTACAAAATATTTAGAATCATAAATAAATAAGTTGTTAAAGTTGAAAAGAATTTAATTCATTAAATTAACGTACCCGGGCAAACCGCTACAGTATATTATGTTATTTTAGTAAGTTATTATTTATATCAAAGTTAAGCATTACTTTTCGTAACTATTTTACTTTTAATTCTTCTAGACAATCAACCGTAATATTAGAAAGAAACTTCAGACGAAAGATATGTTTATCTAGAGAAAACAAGTGCTCGAAGTCATAGGTGGAGTATACAAAGTCGTGTGCGAGTTATAAATTGTAATATTAACATGGGTATTAGTGGATTATTTTACCCTGTATCCGTATTTTATAAAACAAATAATAATAACCATTAACCGTTAGTAATATTATAGAACATTCCAGAATGTATGTAATAAACTATATAGAGAATATTTTTATATATATACTTACCATTTTTGTCTGTTCATACGGTTTTGTTCTATTTATATAAATTGTATTACTTCGTTGTACTAAGCATTTGAAATGTTATTGTAAAATAAATTTTGTAATTTTAAAGTGAGAATAAATTTTTTATTAACTTCGCTCGGTCTCGAAAGTTAACTGGCATAGCCGGTAGGGTAGTTTTCTGTGATTTATTTGAAGAGTTTTGGTCTGGAAAACTGTTCTTCACAATATCTGGAAAACTGGCATTGGTTTCTTTCAGAAATTCAGAAGATATACTGCACCCTACATCATCACATTGGTATTTGGAAAGCTTCGTATTTTTATTAGTACTACTAACGAAAGAAAATTTCGACGGCTTATCGAAAAATCGTGGTCAAAATCTAGACGAATGAAAAATTCATCGATATTTACGCAGTAAGTCGATTTTAATAATTTGTATACCTTGAGGCCTTCTCCTTACCCTAAACACAAACGCAACATTAATATAAAAAGTTTAAATTACAATATCAACGGTTTATCCAATATTAAGTTATTACCTAGTACTAGTGACAGTTTATCGCAATCGGAGACATCAAATAAGTGGTTGAATAGATTATATTCTAATTTAAATAATTCCCGAATTAATTTATCTATTTCAAATAACATAAAAAAATGGTTTATCCAAACGAGCTAGAAGTCCAACTGACTATTGGTGAAGTATCTGATCATTTTAAAATTCCCGATTGCATTAAAAGTATAATATTTTTTGATAGAAATCGATCCTATTTATATAATTTCATCGATACTGTAGATACTATTATTGATAATATATTTCCTATGGTCGATGAAAGTTTTAGAGTATTGTATTGAAATGAAATACGACATAAAATTAGAGGACTCGCGACATACTCAACCAACACGGAAGAGTTCGAGAGTGGGCAACAATAAAAGAAGTTTTATTAAACCATTACGCCGACAAGAAGGATGAATTTAACCTTTTCCGTGATTCGTGTAATATTGTAGAAGAAAATAAATCTATAGAATTATTTTATAAGGAAGTTAATGAATTACTCTCTATAATAATAAATAATACAAATTTACAAGCAGCAGTATATCTAGATGATACTAACGTTATTAAACTACATATTAAACACAAAATCGATTATTACAAAAAAGTCGCTCTGAACACATTGTTTTCAGGCATGAGTGGTCCTACAGCTCCAACAGTTAAAACTATGAAATCAGTGAAATTAACAGATGCTTGGAAATTCTGCCAAGTAGATTAAAACATTTATTACAAACAGAGAATTCATAAACCCCAAATTGTTCCGTACTAGTCAGTATTCTCCTCGGATTGCGGGGTTGTGTTCAAAATTTTTGGTAGAGCGCCACCAGCTCTTTTTGTTACAGGAAAAAAACTGGAAAACCTGAAGTACTCATCAATAAAAAACCTGAAGTACAATATCAGGTGTTGGTTAATGGTCTTTACATTCAAACAAAAAAATGTACACTTTGAGAAAAATAACTAATTTATAATAAGATAAATAAAATTGAATACTGATAAAGAACGGAAATTAAGTTCTGTTATAGACTACATATAGAAAATTCAAAATTATATTCTTTCAAAATTGTAAAATTTCCTATATTCTGCTTAGTAAAATTTAATTTTATTCCTTCGAAATTTTATGCCTGTATCTGTTTAGTTTGTAACTACTAAACGAAACTAAATTACACTTAAATTAATTTCATGACTAGGGATTATTGTTTACTTGAACTTTGATAACAAAAAAAAGTTTTTCTCAAGTAGCTTCTAGTGAGAGATTTCAAAATTATACAAACGTCAAATTCTAAGTGTCAAATAGAAACGGAAGTCAATTCTAAATATTATTTTCAAAACATTTATTTCAAAATTTTACATCCTAAAAAAGTATTGAAATGTAATAAGGTATTTAATATTTGTATTAATTTTGACTGCTTTTGATTTAATTGTTAACAAACTCCCGTTTATTTTGAATTTTTTTTAGTTCAAAATTTGTAAAAAATTGTATGTATATTGTCTTATCCAGAAATTTAACTATAACACTTTTGTGTATAACACTTTTTGAAATAATTAAGTGAATAAGTTTATTTATTTAATGGTAAGTCTGCCTATTCCAAACATATGTTCTATCTTTTAAATTTCGTGATATATTGCACAAGGAGTGAGTGATATATTTTATGTATTCTTGTTTACCTGGGATTTCTACTTACACCAAAATGGCCGCCATACTTTCCAGGAGATTGATAAGATACTTTCCAAAAAATCATTAAGATTTTTTCAGCAAAAATCGCCAGCAAACTAGATACGTTACATTTAATAATGAGAGCTGTCCTATTCCCTTTTAATTCACCTGTACACAGCCCTGGCGATCACCTATTTTTATTTGATGAAAATTAATCGAACCAGAAGGAGAGTAACAAAAAAATCCAAAATTATTATTTTATTCCAAAATAATCTCCATCCCCAAAATTTTTAAATTTCTATAATCTATCCAGCTGACCACTGACCACTTTCACTTATATTTCCTCACGCACACACTCTATTTTTATTTTTTTCTCTTACCTTTACTAAAAAAAGTTATTATCATCTGTCCTTATGAATATTATCTTCCTCCTCCTCTCACCGAATCCGGATGCCAAAAAAAACATTTTCTGTTCATTTTTGAACCCCTCCCTCCCTTTTATATTTCGTCATTTCCTTTCAAAATTTCTAAAGCATCTATCTATCTCTATAAAAATCAAGGATACTCAAAAGTTACTAGAAATTTTTTTAGTTTTGTGATTCATTTCAGTGTGGTTAATTATTTGCTGTTTATTTCAGTATTCACAGAAATGATTCAAAATTACATTTTAATTTTATTTTTAAAAAAAAGGGGAGTTTGTTTACACCTAAAACAAAAGTAGTCAAAATTATAACAATTATTAAATACTTTGTTAGATATAAATATTTTTTTAGGATAAAAATATTTTGAAAATAATATTCGGAATGGGATGTCCGTATCTATTTGATAGTTTGAATTTGACGATTGTATAATTCTAAAATCTCTCACTAGAGCCAACTTCCGAAAACAATATTTATGCAATGAAAATTCAAACAAACAATAATCCCTAGTTATGGAATAAATTTCAGTGTGTTGGCAACTCTGTACTATTACCATTGGGATGGTAAATGTAGTTGGTAGTGCCATCTCAATGATTAAGATCGTAAAATTTAAAATTCAGCTGAAAAATCAGCTGAAAAAACAACGATCAATTCCATAAACCCCCAAATGCGAGCCTTGTTTTTCTAAAATCTAAATTTTTGTTATTGTTACATAAGCTATATGCACGTCTATTTTTTATATATTTTCTATTAGAATTTGTTGTTCATTACCAGTTTTTTGAGCAGGCAACATTGTGTTTTTAGTTGCTCTGCATTAACAAAATATATTTATAGTATCTTATTCATTGTTTTTGTCGACGTTCATTTTACGTGAAAGAATAAAGTTTTTAGATAAAATTCAAATCTGTGTGGCGTTCACATTTATTAAATCATTAAGGTCCTTCAAGAAGATAAAAAATCGAAACTGTGATGTTTAAGTTTACAAACTCGCACAAGTTTGATCCTACCGAGCCGGATATCTAGCGACCTAAAGACTGTTAAATAAAGTTAAGTGACGATAGTAATAAATTATATAATTCCGTGCTTCGAAACTTAATTATGGTAATAAAAATCCGTGTTTCTAAAGTATAACTATACACGTTTAAATATCATATGGAATTCTTGGATCTGTTGTTGGAAAATAATATTTGAAATTTGGAGAACGAAAAAAATGGCGTCCATTAGTTTCACGTTGTTGTGTTTCCCGGAAGTACGAATTGTGTCATCATCGTTGTACGCATGTCAGTAAAGGTTCCTGCATGCACAGTCACGCACGGGTAATTGGGTATTTTTATGCGCACTCAACACTGGGTCACCTGGTATTGATGTTGAAAAAAGCAACAATTGAAAAGGTCAGATGCAGGCAACCTGTTATTTTTGTGTTACCTTTCTTTAGTGATTAACACATTTAATGAACTTAACTTTTAATTAGAGATTAAAAATAGCCCTGAATAATTATTATTTTATATGCACAAGATAATAACCTAGTAAACAAATTCTTAGCGTACCTCTTGTTGTTGATATTCCGATTGTAATTGGATTGTTGTTTCTATAGTAATTGGAGGTTACTTCAGACGCTTAAATTCATAGTGTACCTTTTATTGTTGATATTCCGATTTTATTCGATATCAAAGTATTATAATTAATCGTTTATATATTAATTGGAGGTCATTTCAGGCGCTTAAATTCAAAGCGTACCTTATTAGTGATATTGCGATTTTTTTCGATATCAATATATCATAATTAAATATTTATATGTTAATTGAAGGTTACTTCAGACGCTTAAGTTTAGTTAATTTTTCTTTATTTAAACAGAGAAAATCAGTATATTTTTCATCTTACGCACATCAAATACCCTTTATTCTTATTATTAGCATACCTTTTATTGTTGATATTATGAATGTTTTTGATATCAACAACTTATACTTAATTGTTTACAAATTAATAGAAGGTTATTATTAATTTTCATGCTAAAAAATTTTGACAATCATTTAATTATGCAAGCAAGACTTGTTTGATAATTTGATTATTTACTTTATTAATAAGAATAAATTAATGATATTTCGATTGTTTACTTTAAAAAATAAAAATTACTTAATTTCAATTTTATTTCGATAAATAAAATAGCTAGATGGGTTATTATTATTATTTGTATTTTCTAAGAGAAAATAATCGTATTTAAGTAAAAAAAAATTATTAGTTAATTACGATTTAAAATAATCATTTATTGGTTCACATTTATAAAACATTACAATTATTTGCAACTATTGTTGACAATTTGCATTGCATACCATTTCTATGCCAATTTGATTTCATTTCAAGCAATTAGCCACTTGTCCATCCATATTTAATAAACATTTTCTTCCTTGTTTATATTTTTTGAAATTTTGATTATTAATTAATTATGTCGGAAGAAGAGATAAAGGGTTGGGTGAACAAACAGAAGTTCTAAAGGGTCGAATTACCAATTTGCAAAATTCGATGGGAAATATTGAAGCAATAACAAGCATTTCAGATTTTGTGTTAGGTTTGCACAGGCTTTATGATTTCTTCAAAAGGTTTGAAGATATTGAAATAAATTTAGAGTCTGTTGACGAGGGTTAATACAAAAGCCGAAAATTTGTTCATTGAAGCTAGATATTATGAGCTGTCGAAGAAGATACGTAGAGCCATAGAAATTTTAAAGGATAGGCAACGTACTATTGACCTCAATGACAGCTTTCGTAGGTCCGATAATCAAGGCTTAACATTACCCAAGAAAAATTTACCATCATTTTCTAGAGAATATACAGGGTGGTCAAATTTCAAGGATTTATTCACAAACTTAATTCACAATAATATTGAACTGCCTAATATTAGAAAATTCTATTATGTAAGGGGCGCACTTAAGGGAGATGCTGCCAAGCTTATATCAAGCATCGAGTGTTCGGATGCTAATTATCCCCAAGCATGGGATACTATGGTCAAGCGATTTGACAAAGTTCTTATAGCAAATAGTCATTTAAAGGGTATATTTAATTTGCAAAAGGTAAATAAAATTTCAGGGAATAGTTTACGTGAGGTTTGTAAATGAATTCTCTCAACATGATAATGCTTTAAAGTCACTTGAGTTTCCTAGTCTATTAGACGTATTTTTAGTCAACTTTTTATACCAAAAACGCGACTTTGAAACTCATCGTGAATTTGAATTAAGAAGAAAAAACGACGAATTTCCTACTATTGATTCATTTATCGATTCATTCAATCAACGTTGTCAAGCATGGGAAATATTATCGCAGGATTATTCGTCAAAACCAAACAACGCCTCCCAGCATGATAAGAAAAGTATTTCATGTACTACCATAGAATATCAAAGCAAATCGAACTCAAATCGTTGCCCACTTTGTTTGCAAACATATTTTTTAGCGAAGTGCTTCAAATACCAAGCAATTTACCTGCTCTCAAAGTGTTTGCAAACGTTGTTTTCAAAGCCATCGTTGGTCGTTACATGCTACACCCAATCAAACCCCATCTTCTAATGAACGAGAAGAGTAGCAGGGTCAAGTACCTACTTCTACGGACGCTTCGTCTAGTAATACTATGCTCTTCGATTTCATTTAATAATAAAAGTAATATTCATCAGCAACGTATAATCTTGCTATTGACTGCAATAGTAAACGTAATTGGTTTAATGGTGATAAATTGGCTTCTCGTGCTTTACTTGACAGCGCGAGTGAGCGTACTTTCGTCTCTGCTATAATTTTGAAAAAATTTGAAATTTCCGGTAGGCAATCAAATTGGTAAGTTACGGGTGTCGGGGGTATTAATACTCCTGTTTAATCTATTGTGTCTTTGAACGTAAAATCAAGGACAAAAAACGTTAAATTCCAAGCGTAATTTGGTTCTTTGAAAAATATTTTGGAAAATATTACGGATAATTTACCAAAACGTAGCTTCGAAAAGCAGCTAATTCATTTGCCATCATTTATCAGACTAGCCGATCCTAATTTTAATGTTTCTGGTCCCATAGATATGTTGATCGGTAGCAGCTTAAATAATTAAACTAGTTTAAATCAGTAATTTAGAATTAACTTAGAATTAGTAGTTCATTATAAATGTAATCAGCTTTATGTGTAATATTCTGATTGACAGATAAGTAGTATAGTCAGGTCTCTATATTTGTCCAACAGAGGCATTGGTGGCGCTGCGATCGGTGGTTGTGGTTCGTAACATTGCTAAACGAGTGGAGGGGCTAGGGCTTATGCTCTGAATGGTTCTGATCTTGGCTAAGTTTGGAGGATGGTATTGGTGGGGACGCTGCGATCGTATTGGCACGAGATTTAATTGGGAGGAGTCAATTGATACACCTTGAACATGCCAGAACTAGTTATAATAAACAAGAACTGAATTTTTCTGATTCGGTAAATTTGCGTTTACTGTAATGATATATCTTTTGATAACCATAGCCGGTGTTTTGTTGAGACGTAAGTGGTAACCTTGAACATGGCATAACTAGTAATTTTGCAGTTAGTTTTGTTACAATTAACTAGAACTGAATTTTGCTGATTCGGTAAGTTTGCGTTTATTGTAATGATATATGTTATTACATAAAAATATGACGTAATTCATTAGTTGTAGAAAATTTTTTTTCGAATCATATTTAATTTTTTTTTATTGTCTTGTAAGGAATTTTGCTGATTCGGTAAACTTGTGTTTATTCTAATGATATATCATATTACATAAAAATTGTCTATTAATCAATACTCCAATACAGATTGTCGTTAAATATGAATTTTTTTTGTTATAAAAATGCGAAAAATTCTAGGAAATATTAAACATTTATATCAATGGTAAGCATATTTTTAAACAAATGACTACACAACATCCGCTGTGTAATCCATAGCCACGTGCGTTTTATAAAATTGATGACCAAGCAAATCCTCACGTGCATTTTATAAAATTGATTAATAAGCAATTTGTCATGAAATATGATTTTTTCGTTGTTATATGGATAAATTCGAAGGTAAGTATTATTTTTTACATAAATGATTAGACCTTTAAAAAATTGAAAGTAATTTATGATTAATGGCAATTAATCACCAAGTACTATACCACACCAATTACTACATAAAATCCAACAAATGTAAGTGTAATGAACAATTCACTTACTTATCAACTAATTGTTTTGTTGACATATTATTTTTATTACGAATTCAACATAGGTATTATACATAAGAAAACCGGTTTGATTGAGAGTAAACAGTATGTAAAAAGGAACGTCTGTGTGTTTTTTTAATAACATTATAGATATTCTCAAAAAATATGGACCTGGTATTAAATTTAAAGAGAAGTTAATATTATAACAATACATTATTATTACGATGTCCGCTTCACAATTAATGGAGTTTTGGTTCTTGTTTGACATATTATTGAATAGTTTCGATTGTATCAATAAAACCAGTTTTAAGGAGTTGTTGACATATTTTATTGCTTCCAAACCTATATTTTTGGCACTCAATTATCTTAATCGATTAGCTCACTTGCTAGGATTATGCCAAAAAATTAAGTTTCGCTTCTTTTTCGATGAGTTGAGGTTATATGGAGGTTAAAATTCATTTTCATGATAACTATTGTCGCGATATCCTGGCTCTCTTTATACCTCAAAGGAGCGCTGCCCGAACCTGCAAATGATTCCGATACTCGACAAACACAAAACAAAAAATATATTAGTAAAAGTTTTTCCTAAATAAACCAGATGATTAAACTGGTGATTAAACCTGATTTTATTGCTTTAAAAAAATAAATGATTATCAAATTTCTTTTTCAACAATAATTTTTATTTTTCAACACAATGTCAAACTTTGAATAACTTTTACAAATTCCAACTTTAACTTGATCTGGATTGAACAACAATTATATACTTTGAACTAATCAGACAATAGTCGATATTGAACTTTTAAACTAATCGGACAATGGTCGATTTTAAACTGATTTGAATCAACACAGGTCACCGGTTTATATACTCGTCAAAGATCCTTCGAGAACATGATTGTTTTTTGGAATAAATATTTTTTTTGGCAATATATTTTCGCATGGAGGCTTTAAGAATATTTTACTTTATCAACAACCATGGACGTAGTCGGAGTGTTCAGATTATTTGTAAAATTAATTAAAAATTATAATACCTTTCCGAGGTTTGAACCATATCACACACCCTGCTTGGTTGATATATAACCAGCGACTTAATGAACACGGCCAGTGTGAATTCAAAATCTATACACAAATTTTATGATTCATTCATTACTGTAAGCTAGCTTACTTCTGTTTACCTGTTTTACAAAAACTATCTTGTTTTTACAAAATTATTTATTTGTGATCTATTTATGTTATTTATTAAAAACATTCAATTTGTATGACTTTTGATTAAAATTAAATTATATATAATAATTTTTTTTCAATTTTTAATTTTTTTCAAAATAGAAAAACTTTCAATAAAAAGCATCTATTAATCTTATTATCATTTTTCGACTTAAAAAAAACTTAGTTTTAGAAAAAAAATAAATCGAATTATATTATTTTCTTTTTGCACTCAGAAAAATAAAAAAAACTCCTTCTTTTTCAGAGAAAAATATTGTTTTGTTAAATATTTTTCAAAACATTTTACTTAATATTTTTCTATTTCATAATTAAAATGTGTGTTGGATCAGAAAAATTATTCTCAATAATTTCCATTACACTATGTTCTCTGCTTGTAAGTAGATCCATCTAGACTGGATGAACTTTGTGATAACATGTCCCTTGACTGGACTCCTGATATTTTGTTGTTATATTCGTTAGTTTTGTATGCGTAATCCTTTCCATTTACTTCAAAGACATGCTGGTTCCATATTTTTTTTGGTTGGTAATCATTTACTTCTGATGCTGAGCCTCCATGACAGCGATCTATTTGTCGATGCATGTTGTTACTACGTGAGAACATTCTTCGGCAATATGAACATGAAGATATTTTAATGTGCTTGTAAACTGAATCTTTTATATTGAGAACTGGCTTATATAGATATTTAACTTAATATAGAAGAAGCTGTCAAGTGCCCCAAAACTACTCCGAAGTGATCCGAAACCGCTCTGGAACTGTTCTGTACTGCTCTGGAACTGCTCCCGAATAGCTTTATCCTGCTCCGAAATGCTCTACAATGAAGATATGGTAATTTGGAATTGGAATTTAAAAAAATATTCACTCTGGACAAACGGATGGAATTGTTAATTTATCATTATTTGAACAGTCTTATTATAATGATTTTCCATCGGACGAATTTTCTGAGTATGCTTAAGTCAACGAAATTGTTAAAATTATTTACTATAAACTAAAAAATAATCATAAAATAACTTTATTTATTTAATATTTTTATTTTATATACATCATAATAAATAACAATTATAAATAAATTATATAATAAATTCATATATTAGATACGAAACAAAAATTTTTGTAACTATTATAATAAATAACAGTAGTATATGTTATATATATATTTTTTTTCTATATCCTAATAAAATATTATTATCTGTAACATATGTGTGTTCACAAAAAAAAAACTCATGTGAGTAGACGTTTCTCATCAATATATGAATTGTGTGAAGAATCAAAGCCAAACCATTTAACTTTAACCTTTGAACCACGTTTAGCTAAAACTTTTTCTACTTAATACACATTAGGATCTTCAATTTTCTGTAATTCCTCAGCATAAAAACCACCCAAGATATTTTCATTCTTTAATTCTTAAGTAAATATGTTCTTGTATTGGTAAGTTTTGCTTCACGAATTGTGAATATTTCTGGAGTCAAATATGGATGAAATCCACGATCAAACACTGTTCTAAATTTACTTATTCACACATGATCACCAATATCAAATTGTTTTCTGGTCCCACCGTCTTAATGTGATTGTATGAAGTATTTAAAATAAGTATTTCGTTTCGTGTATTTACTTACACCGGCTTCATTTTAATTGTGCGACGATATGAATTATTGTAGCGCTTAATTAAGCCAGGTAATACTTTTATCCATTTATGATTACCATAAAGACTGAAATGTTTATACATCATCTATTTCAGTGTGCGTATAAATCTTTCCACAATACAGGCCTTTTTATTCGAATACACAGAATAATGGTTTATGTTGTACTCTTTCATTAACCTATTAAATTTTTCATTATAAAATTCATTACCATTTTCTGTTTGTAGGGTTTATGATCTTTTATAATCTGCTCTATAGCAGTAACAATATCAACATCGTTTTTAGACTTCTGTGGAATTGCCAATTGTACGTGGAGAAACAATCGATTACAGCCAATATATATATAAAGTTGGTATTTTATCTAGCATACGGTATCATCTCTATCAAGTCAGCTTGATACAAATCATTTATTCCTTTTATGAGAACCCACCTTCTTTTGAAATTGCAGCGAGCTAATTTTTGTAACTCATTCACAACAATTTGTTTTTTATTCATTTAGTAATTTATATTGTAAACTGATAGTAACATGCCTCTGGTGGACAAATCTGGCTGTGCGCCAGAGGAGACCTGACTATACTACTCAGGTATACCTAAAATCGTATTTTTATTTTCAAGTCATACTCTAACATCTACACATCTAACCCTTATTGCCTATAAGCGCCCTTCAGATTTCTTTTTGAACAACTATTTTACGATTTTAGTACACTTTTTCAACTTGCCCCACATATAAGACGGTTTTCCTTTGTATTTCTATTCTCCATGGTTCCACCATTTAAAAGTATAAAATCTAATACGCGTACAAATTTTAAAAATTGCTTACCGTATTTATTCAAAACCTGATCCTTACTCTACATGTTTCTAATTTTAGTATATAATACATCATACCCAAAAAAAAAGCAATACCAATCTACATGGTCGCCCTGTGATCATGTTTTACTAAAACCAATCAGAACAAACTTTTTTATATAGCTAACAATATTATTTTCCAGTAACCTTGATTTTAAACCCTCTATATTCCAAAACACTACACTTAAGTTTTTCTTGAATTGCACTTGGTGTTAGCCACAAGTCCTCATCAGCTGCTGTCACATCATTGTACATGAGAGGAAGATTGTAAAGGCGGCCCTGAACGGGCTACACTTCATCCATAAGGCTCATTGTGATGCCTTAGGATCTGAGGATATGAGTTAAGTGAGTTTGTAAGTAGACTAGGAATTGGTAGGATATGCAGCTGCAGCCGACTATGATAGGAACTATGTCGATATTCATCTTCATAGCCGGTTACTTCGTTCTTGTCTACTTGGACTGGTGGTGATTGTACATACTCATGAACAACAATTTTCTCACGTCTGATAGATACCCTCTTACCCTCCTCCCTCAATCTTATAGCATGCAGTTGTAAGTTTTTGCGAGTCTCTCGTTGTTTTGGCGTTAGATCATCATTTACGATGATATGTTCCCCTGTTCCCCTTAGTTTGCTTCTGTTTGAAATGATTTCCACCTTGTTTTTATAACCAGCAAGAGCAATGAAGACAGGCCTAGGAAATCTACCATTTCGTTTTCCAATACGATAAACGTTTGCAATATCGTCAGGTTTCATGTTTACTTGTAGCTTATCGGTGATTATTATTACTGTATATTACTATTCCAAAATATATTAGGTTGTTTTTTTTTAGTTGTCACTCCATAAATTCAACTTTCGAGTTCATTGTTTCCACTCTTACCCGCAATTCTTAATTTTCCATTTGTAAATCAAGAATACCTTGCTCTATGGTAGTGATTTTACCATTCGTCTCACCGCCTGTTTTCTTTAGGCTTCCGAATTCACCCCTGAATTAATCCGCAAGTTTGCGGAACATTTCGCTTTGACTCGTGATGGTAGCCATATTAATTAATTATTGATAAGTTGCACTGTACAATTAATTTCAGCACACTCCACTGTTTTTGATATTTAAGTTTTGTTTACATACGTTTTGAGTTAAATAGATATGTTTAAAAAATTTTAATTTGGAAGTAAACGGATTCGAACTTCGAACAACTCGAAGTTATACATTGAAAGTCCGTTATCTAATCCACAGCCAAGTAATCACATAATATACTGTTATTAGTTCAATAAACTAATTAGATTTTTTGAATAGTTTATATTGGATTATTCTTATAGATTTGTTTTCCACAATTTGGAATTGTAATTATGCTTACAGATTGTTAATTCACAAATTAGGTAATTTCACTATTCTTTAAACAATTTTCAAGTTCCCAATTTTAAATTATTATACTATTAATTATTATACAATTTTATACTATTAGATATAAGTTTTACAGTGGCAATGATTTAATTTATAGTAGATTGATATAACGTTTTTAGGTTATTAATGCACTAATGAACATTTTGGATATTTTTTTTTAAGTAAGCAAAATGTGTATTTTCACACAATTTCACATTTAAGAACCATTGGTTTTTAAATATTTGACCTTAAACTATTTTTATTCTAATAAATCGATATACACATGTACTCTCTGTCAAACATCCAAACAATCCCATATCCTTATCATTAAATGAAGGGTAAGGGGCGTTTAGAACAAGAAGACAACACAAAATATGGACTATTCCTCTTAACAATCGAAAATTTATTTAAATACATAAAAAATATCAAGTAACCATGCTGATAATCTATTGTTATATTCATTATTATGGGTATTAAATTTTGATTTGTGCCCCAATTATAGGTTTGGTACGTTTTTTTTTGCCCATTTGTTCCTAGATCAACATTTCTGTATTTTACAAATACGTATTTCGTCTATGATTTATATTATGGGTATGGGTATGGGTTTCAAAATTGCAAACATTTCTATAAGATATTAGAGTAACAGAAAATATGGTCCGAACATTAATGATAGTAAAACTGATGTACTACAACTTTACTAATTGTTAATATTTTCATTTTACAGATAGTAAGAGAGAAATTGATAATTTCAGGTATTTTATTTAAATTGCAAAAATTCTATAAATATAAGATGTCAAGATAATATGTCCCGGTAATGAAATTTAGTGATATATATTTACTACAACTTCTGCTGACACAGTTTTCCATTTTACTAATATTATGGAGACATTTAAGTTTATGTCCCTCCATTTATACCCGCGTTCCCCTTGTCCGATTTTGCCCGTCACTAAATTAAGCCTTTCAAATATAAAAAGCACGTCAGATACAAATTTTCATTCCGATCAACCCCCCAAAGTTGTGGCCTCCGGAGCGCGTACAGACGCATATATATATATATATATATATATATATATATATATATATATATATATATATATATATATATATATATATATATATGTCATGCTAGTGGTTTGATTATACCATTCAATGCCAATTTGGTTTTTTCCATTTTTTTTTCACTTTTGATAATGGGAACCTATTGCTGTCAAAACGTCAAGTTTTGATGAAATCTAGTTTTTCATTTCTCAGGCAATATTTCAATACAATTTTCTGTATTATAACAAATATGTATTATAAATGCTCTTATTTCCTTTAAATATATATATTTATATATATATATATATATATATATATATATATATATATATATATAAATATATATATATATATAAAAATATATATATATATATAAATATATATATATATATATATATATATATGTATATATATATATATATATATATATATATATATATTTATATATATATATATATATATATATATATATATATATATATATATATATATATATATATATATATATATATATATATATATATATAGAAATACTGTTAAAATGTTTAAGTGGGTTTCCGTAAAATTATTAAAAAGAGAAGTAATTCTAAGTTGTGTTAAGAAAAATGTTACAAAGTAAAATGTGTGTAAAAAGTGAAGATAAAAATTTTAGATAAATTATATAAAAAAATTTTTTGTAGAGAAATTGTTTGTATATTATTAATAGGTAATGATCACAACCTTAAAAATCACAGATAGAAAACGTAAAACTAATACAAGAAGAAACCTGATTTATCACAAAATAACATATATCACCAAAATATCACAGACGAGAAAAAAAAAACACAGAACTTTTTGTTTGTGTAATAAAATTTAAAACTATCAAAAGTTGAAAGAATGGAATCCAAAATAAAAAATGCTTTATTTAAATCATAGACATAGTATTACTAGACTGCACGATTCATATACTTTCTGTATTGAAATGTTAAGCCAACTTTAGAAACAGAGAGCCTCTGATCTGCAGTGTTTCTATCTTTGTTCCACTGTGAATGAATGACAGAGATAGCTCTACCGTAACTTTCTTTGTATCTCTTTTAAATATTGGAACATGAACTTCATCGAATGTGCAGTCTAGTATTATGAATAATGCTGTCTATGATTTGAATAATATATTTTTTTTAATGTAATACGACTTATAATGGACGACAACCAGGAAATAGAATGAATTTACAAAGTTAGTGGATGTATGTATTAAAGGACAGAAAATTTTAAACATTTCTCATGATCAAAAATATCGTCGAATACATTCACAATGATTAAATTTTAGCAAACTATTGATTTTAGCAAACATGAAAATCGAATTGTAATGACCTTAAAAGTTCTGGCCTGTCAAGCGATTGGTATTATCTATGGACGAAATAAAACAATTATTCAAATTCAAGCTCGTATGTACCTGATTTTCACGTTGTAAGATCTGAGGATTCTCGAAATCCGTTGAATGGTCCTCCTCCAAGGAGTGAACCTGAAGGCCTGTGGGGAGGTTACCACGACGATGATCGTATTAATGATGGTACATCCTATCAGATAGGACTTGAGACAATTGTCCAACATAGGACTTGGTACAGTCTAAACAATTTACTTTGTAAACAACATTCTGGGCCAGAAGGGGAAGTTTCGGTTTCTTTAAAAAAGTAAAAAGTGAAGCGACCTTATTATTGTATTTGAAAATCGGTCGTAAATATATTTTCTTCACTGGATTGTAATAAACTGAGATTGTTGGCTAACTCTGTTAAACAATGATCCATTAACATTAAAACATTACACCAAAACATTATGAAATTCAAACCTGAAGTTTATTTGAAAAAAAAAAAGAATTTTAATTTAATTTTTTTTTACTGGCTTAACTTGAACAATATTTACTTTTATACTGATTATTAGTTCAACAATGTTTAATTTACAACTAGGTATTAAGCGAACAATATTAACATTTAAACTAATGATTTTAATCCAAAAATAGTTTAAGCTGATTAACTGTTAATTTAGAACTGAAAATAATAAAACAATACTGATTTTTAAACTGACTTCAAATTAGCAATTACCGTAGCTTTTATAACTCATTCGCAATAGTATACTTGCAAGCATAGAAGTTATTTCCCAAATTATACTTCTTTGAACATAATCGTACTTGCTTTTATAAAAATTATTAAGCAAATTTTCATTTGTATAAATTTTATGTACTTGATTTTTTATTTAAAAACACATTCTTTGAAACAAAATAGATTTAAAATCAATGTATAATATCATTGCAAATATTTGATTTAACACTTTGTCCTCGTCCTCCATGAAACTTCCATCCGGCTTTTTGAGTGCTTGTGCCCCGGATTGAGTGTCTCGGGATAAAGCTTGGTGCAGTCTGGCCGCTACAGAGATAGTGGCGATGCCTGCACAAAACACTCTGAAACTGTTCCGTTTAGCTTTCCTAATCTCCTTGTTATACTCGGTCAATTTTGCCGAGTAACTGTCCCAATCTACACACAGTTTTACTCTATTGAAGAGCCTGCGAGTCTAGCTACGGAGCTTCGAGAGATTGGTATTCCACCAAGGTACCTGCCTTTTGGTTTTGCTGACGATCAGTGGGCAACTTGATCGATATGCCACCATAATTGCCTCATCAAGATCGTCAACAGCCTGTTCCAGCCTAGAGGTTCCCTGACTTTTAAGTTCACTAACCTAATATTGTCTTCCAAGTTGCTGACGTAATTATTCCAGTTGGTCTTTCTCGGGTTCCTGATACAACAGGGTCCCGAGATGATCCCTTTTAGTTCAAATTGAATGATTTTTTGGTCAGACAGGGATGGCTCCGACGAAACTCTCCATCTCCTGACCCATTGCCCCGTTGACAGATTACACAGACAGAGTGATATCTAACACTTCTTCTCTAGCTCTTGTTTTGAAAGTAGGCGTTGTGCCTACTTTTAGGATTTCGAGATTGGATGTTAGTAAGAATTCTTAAAGAGACTTACCTCTTTTGTTGCAGTCGGAACTGCTCCTTATCACGTGGTGCGCGTTGGCATCACAGCCGATGATCAAAGGCAGGCAATGCTTGCTGCAGTAATCCACTAGCTTCCTGACCTCATTTAACGGTACCTTCTTGTCCCCGGCTGGGTATGCTGATGCGATGGCCAGTCTGTGGGGTACACCCCCCATTTGCAGGGTTATCTGCGCAGCAGCCAGGTCTCTCGTAACAAATTCTGAAATGCACACAGCGTTTAACTGATTCCGAACTAGCAAACAAGCTCTCAGTTTTTCTGAATTTTTGTCCCAAATGACTGTCGCATCGCGGCAGTTCAGCCCTCTTACCTGACTTCTGTAGATCCAGGGTTCCTGGATCAGCACGACTCCTAGGTGTCGCCTAGCGAAGAGACTCGCTATAACTGAAGATGCCCCCTTAGAGTGGTGGGCGTTCAGTTGGGCATCTCTGGTGGTGTCGTTTACATTCATTACTCCTTTTGGAAGGAAGGGCTTGCCCTTCCTTTCCCAAGAAACTTCCTCTCCTCCCCGTCTGAGGGCAATTCTTCTCCCTCCAGGGTTGCTTGCAGAAGGTCGAGGCTGAGCTCTTCCTTGCGTGCCACCTGCACCTGCTCCACCTCCATCTCTGGAGCTCCGGTGAGTTGAGCCTCCTCCTCCTGCTTTACTCTGCCAGATTTGCCCCTCTTCAGTCCATGCACAGGGATTGCTCTGAATTTGTAAGGGACATAGTAGCCCTGCTCCTTTATCTTCTCCGCAGATAGGTTGTCGATAAGAAACCGGGTCAGCTGCTAATTGTTCATTTGGAACATTTCCTGCAAGTGAGTCCCTACCAGTAGATAGTGTTATACTATCTACCGCTGGCATAACCCCCAAAATTATCACAATTCACAAGCCTGACCGGTACGACAAACCACTCACGGGAGGGTCAGGCTAAATTTATATTCATTAAAATCCACCTTCATAGTGATCCAATTTTGAATACAAATCTAATGAAACTTTATTCCTCACATCCAATAGCATTTCCTTCAAGAAGTATACATGCACTTAACTAATTTTGACATGTTTTCTTATCTCCAAATAATTATCATGTATCACATCCGTCGCATTAAATCCTAATTCCAATAATTTTTTCATAATTATTGCGAATTTAAATTTTATTATAAGAATTTAAAATAACATCTGTATTCCTCAACCAGTATGTGTTATTATTTTGAGTAATACTAACATTACCAAAGTATCAAATACTTCCCCAGAAATGTCTCTACTTTTGGGGGAGTAAGGTCTGAGAGTTGATTAGCTTTAGCTAATTTCAAATTTATTTTTCATCCACAAGGTTTGGGTTTTTTATGAAATTCAAATACTTATAGGACTTTCCAGCTAAGGGAGACTCTAAACATTGGTGCAGTTGAATATACACCGAAAACATATTTATTTGTGATTTAAGAAAATCTTTTTGTGATGTATATTTGCATGTTATACAAAAATAAATACATATTTATATATATATATATATACATATATATAAATATATACATATAAATATAAATATATATATATTTATATATATATATATATATATATTTATATGTATATGTATATATATATATATATATATATATATATATGTATATATTTATATACATATATATATATATATATATATATATATATATATATATATTTATATATATGTATATATATATATAAATATGTATTTATTTTTGTATAACATACAAATATACATTACAAAAAGATTTTCTTAAATCACAAATAAATATGTTTTCGATGTATATTCAACTGCACCAATGTTTAGAGTCTCCCTTAGCTGTATATATATAAATATATATATATACATATAAATATATATATATTTATATATATATATATATATATATATATGTATATATATATATATATATATATATATATATATATATATATATATATATATATATATATATGTATATATTTATATATATATATATATATATATATATATATATATAT
Source organism: Nineta flava (assembly GCA_963920215.1). Taxonomy (NCBI): domain Eukaryota; kingdom Metazoa; phylum Arthropoda; class Insecta; order Neuroptera; family Chrysopidae; genus Nineta; species Nineta flava. The sequence continues at coordinate 35,282,758 of OY986046.1, read as the reverse complement.
ATATATATATATATATATATATTTATATATTCTGTCGTCAACGTTTAATAAATTGTCAAAGAAATCAAACGTAAGTATAAATCGAAAGTGAAATATTAAATTTGAAGCTGAAGTCTGCGGACAGTCTGTGCTGCAGTTCTGTTCTAGGAATTTTTCGGGTCCGATTTCGAATGCACCTGTACCGTGTCGGTAACCTCAAGTATGATGACAGTGGACACAACTTGTTCGTCGTTGAGGATAGATTCTACGTGGATATCAACCAAAAACGTAAAGGTTTGACCGTGATTATAAAGATCTACACGATTGATGTCTCACTGCCCAAGAAGTCTATTTTTTTAAATTTATGTGGTTCGTTTGGTATTGGCAGCGACAAGCCCACTTTGTGGTACACTTTGCCTTTGATTTTGAACGTTGAATTGAATATTTGACCATTTGCCGCAGAATTGTGAACTATTTCTGTTGCTGCGAACGATGTCATTTGGAAGCATGACTTGAATGTACAAATGGACTTCAGGAACAGGTGTGAATCTGGATCCGTGACGATGAGCAAGCCGATCCATGGTTCTGGTGACTCATGTTTGAATATGAGCGCCTGGAAATGAGGACATTCTTTGTCCATACCACCAATCCGCACTTTTGGATGAGCGGAATATTCAATATCTTGCTCGTAGTCAAATGCGCTATGAAGGAACGAAGCGGGTGTAAATGCTCTATGTACTTGTTGGCGTTGTGGGCCATTTGCAGTCTGTGTGTCAGTTACGAACCAGCGCGCTGGTCTCCGTTCCAATTGTCGTTGTTGATTTCATTCGCTCGTGCCTCTTGTGATTGAAATACACCTAATTGTGACATGCTCACATGCGCATTTTCGTTAGCTTGTTGGATTTGTTCATCTGTTCTTTCTGCACTACTATTTTGCATGTTTGTTGCTTTAATCGTTTGACGGCCCAAATGGGCACCCTTGCGTCTTGTTGGCATTGTTCAGTGTAATACACACACAAATCGACCAAATTGTTGTACTTACTGATGAAAAACGGTATGCCCATAACATATTTGTTCTTTTAGTATTTTACTAACTTTCACAGACACAAAACACGTATATATTTCTTGCAAATTAAAATAAGTCGTGCAAACTTTTGCACGCACTTACTTCGTTGTGATACATAGCAAATGCAGAATGAAATGTCAAAGTGACGCGATACTTCACGTCAATGAATGATGATAAAATTTTTTGGATATTGTTCATACAAAAATACTAAAATTTAAAAATGGCGGGTGGGGGTAGGAGATTGAAAAATAACTTTACGACCTATTCTCATACTTACCAAATATACAAAAAAATTTCATAAAATCGGTCATGCCGTTTCGGAAGAGTGCGACAACAAACACCGTGACACGATATTTTTATATATTAGATATATATATATTATAGCGACCACAAAATTGCTTATTACACATTAAATATATTGTCATTTCTTTTAAATGCTGACATAACAAATTTTTACTATATAATCAATGTAAAACATAATGTAATTCAGATTGTATTTTTATCTTCAAATTGTAATAATTAATTCAATAAATATTTTTGTTGAGAAATACTTTCTCACGATTTTTATTTAAAACAATAAAAAATCAACAAGTGTTAAAATTCTAGAAAAGTAATATCGTCCAACGATACATCCAAAAAGTGATAATAAAGTTGTTCATTGCATTTTTACGTTAGTTTACAAAACTATTGACTATTTAAATAAATTATAATTCTTATAATTATAATTCATTAAGTATTTAAATAATTATCATTCCTTCAGGAATCTACGTACAAAGATTGACCTGGTGACAGCACTAGCCCTGCCTCTTGTTGGAAACAAGTAGAACATACCAAAAAAGTGACAAGTGCATCAAGTCGTTATTGGCCAAATCCCAGGATACGACATAAAATTGGTGACAGTGCGGTGGGATTTCCTCGAACAATTGGATAATGAGGTACAAATTCAAATCAAGAAGATACCTCTAGCTTCCCGATTGGTGTACCAACTACTTTAAGGAAAATTCCGTCACATCAAGAACTCGTTTTTTCGCCGAAAACCGTAAGTCATACTGTTTAGTATACACTTTTAGTTAAAATAAAGCTAAATCAAATCGTTCAAAATTTCCTAATTTTTCACAAATAATCAAAATGCCTACTACTCCAGACACTCCTGTAACATCTGACGATGAATATATACACAGTGTCCATAACGACACAGCCATACACACGGAAAATATATTAACTGGACCATTAAACAATAGTAATAATAATAATAATCACACAAATATACCAAATAATGGAATACCTTTAACATTCATCGCTCAGATGATCACGTCCTTTAATGGAGATCCAAAAGAACTTAGTAACTTTTTACAAAACGCGAGCAATGCTTTAGAAATAGCGTCAGTAGAACAAAAATTACCATTAACTTTATTAATATTTTCAAAAGTAAGTAGTGAGGTGAAAACCAAATTTAATATGCGATCTATTCAATCATTCAAACAATTACGGGATAAACTCTAATTAATTTATCAGCTAGTAGAATCATATAGTTACTTGATGGAACAGCTTGAAACCATCAAGCAAAAACCAAGTGAGTCAATAAAAGAATAATTCTATATAAGGTTAGATAATATTACGAATAAATGCCTAGTAACAACAGAATCCCAAACCTCAACTCACATATTAGAAAGTGAGGTAAGAGTCATTAATAGGATAGCTTTAAGAAGATTCACTCATCACACCATTCGCGAAATTTCACAAATATTGCAACATCGCGACTTCGCATCTATAAATGAAGCCATGTCCTTAGCTTGTGAAGAAGAAGCTTATCTTTTAGCCGAATCGCGCATTAAAAGATGAGCCATCAGTAACCAAACAAAATATTGTAAAATTTGTAAAAACAAAACACACAATACTTAAGACTGTAGACGTAACAATTCATATTCAAATACGAATACTAGTACTATTATTAGCAATTCATATGCAAACCCTAAAGCATCGTCTTCCAGACAACCTAATTACTTTAAACAATGTAACTACTGTAAATACAAAGAACACACGGAAGACGAATGTAATAAGAAAAAAAGAAACCAACAATTTAACCCAAACCCTCGAATCGCCCAAAGCGAAATTGTTAATGAAGAAGTAAATCATTTAAACTTCAATCAATCCCAGTCGTCAGTCGTGACTGCCGATCAACTAAATCAACCGACCACGTCATCCTATACTCTGGAATAAATGACAAGAACTTAACATTTGACTCAAAAAAATCAAAAACAAACACATTTAAATTTCTAATCGATACCGGTACAACAACTTCCATAATAAAATTAAATAATATAATGCAAGATGGTACCACGAGGTATAATCCTAATCAAAAGATTATATTAGCAGGTATAAACGGAGAAATAAAAACACTCGGTAAAATCGAAATATTTTTATCTAAACCGCATAATGACTTCTGTTTTCATTTTCATTTAGTTGATAAGGATTATAATATACCTTACGATGGGATCATTGGGCATGATTCTCTCACAGAATATCAGGCTGAAATTAGTTCTAAAACCAATTCAATAACATTTAATAATGGTTTTAAATTAAAGCCAAATTCAATAAATCATGTTCCCATACATTTTATTACAAAAAATAAAAATAGCACCGTCATCACTAATGACGCAATCATACCTAATATTGATGGAATCAACATACCACACAATATTCTAATTACAAAAGATACTATGACATATCCTGTAAAAAATACACATAATACAGAAATTGAATTAACTTGCTTAGATATAAAAACAAAGCCAGCTGTACAATTTATTTATAATGTAAATAATTCTAATAGAAAAAAATCCTTACATGACAATCTAAGAGTATCACATTTAAATAACGAAGAAAAAGATGAAATAAAAAATATTTGTGAAGCTTATCAAGATTTCTTTTTCTTACCGGGAGACACACTTACTAGTACTCCTACTATTAAACATGAAATCATTGTTACGGACCCAGCTCCGATAGCAACAAAAAGCTATCAGATCAGCAGAAGTGGAGGATTGTTACTGATTATCGTCGACTAAACGACATAACTGTAACTGACTCCTTTCCACTTCCTAATATTGAGGACATTTTAGACCAACTTGGTGAAGCTGTGTACTTCAGCAGCCTGGACATAGCTTCTGGGTTCCACCAGGTCGAAATGACGGACGAATATAAACCCAAAACAGCTTTTTCAACCCCACACGGTCACCTCGAACTTAACAGAATGACGTTTGGTCTGAAGAATGCTCCTGCAACATTCCAAAGACTAATCAACACTGTTTTAGTAAACAATTTAGGGCAAGATTGTTTCGTTTACCTAGACGATATAATTATCTTCGGGAAAGATCTAAAAGAACATAATAAAAGATTATGTAAAATATTCGATTCATTAAGGGCTCACAACCTTAAACTACAACCTGATAAGTGTGAATTCCTGCGCAAGGAAGTTGCTTATATAGGTCACATAATAAGCGATTGTGGCGTCCTCCCAAATCCTGAAAAACTTAAAGCAGTAATCGAACGGAAACAACCCCGAAATACTAAAGATATCTTATCACTCTTAGGTCTAACCGGTTATTACCGCCGATTTATACCCAACTACGCGCAAATTGCAAAACCGTTAACTTCACTTTTAAAGAAAGACGTTCCTTTCAATTTCGACGAAAAATGTGTTGAATCATTTAATAAATTAAAAACAATTCAACCTCTGCTACAATATCCTAATTTTAATGAACCATTCATTTTAACTACCGATGCATCCGACGATGCAATCGGATCAATTCTTTCACAAGGTCCAATTAACAAAAACAAACCAATAGCATACTACTCTCGAACACTAAACCAGGCGGAAAGAAATTATAGCACAACGGAAAAGGAACTCTTGGCAATCGTCCAATCAGTTAAGCATTTCCGACCATATCTATACGGTAAGGAGTTTACTGTAATCTCCGATCATAAACCATTGCAATGGTTAATGAATTGCCGTGACCCATCTTCCCGTTTAGTCCGTTGGAGGTTAAAACTCTTAGAAAACCAATGCAAAATAATTTATAAAGTAGGAAAAACTCTTACTAATGCAGACGCATTGAGCCGTCCAGTTTTAAAAATAAATCCATTCGAAAAAAATTTTTAATTACTTAAAGAGTTCCATCAAAAAAACTTAGAACCTAAATAATTTGAAAAAATAAATAAGCCACTTGATGAAATAAAAAACATTGCAATTCCTTACTCGAGAAATTTATCTCTTAACAATTCGTATTCACTATGTGTAACAACACAGTGTAATCTGCAAAACACTAAAGGTGTCATGTTAAATGAGATAATAAAACTTAATACTACAATACTAAATCAAAATATTTATTTATTATTTTTAAAACAAACACCTAACGAACACATTGAATATGATAACTTATATAAAACATTAGATAATTTGGCACGCTTATTGCCGTATAATAATCATAATGAAATAAACATTATTAACGTCCCAAACATATCACGTAATATAAAACAAGAAACTTTTGAATCAATGTTAGAATATTTAATGCCAGATAATTAAAAAATCAAACTTATAACAGGAGACTTAATACATCCTAGTAGGGACCAAATTCCGCAAATTCTTAAGGATTACCACGATAATGCTTTATCAGGGCACCTTGGTATTACACGCACCCTCCAAGAAATTAAAAAGAAAATTTTTGGAAAGGGATTAAACAGGACATAGAAAAATACGTTAAAAGTTGTAAAACCAGAGTCAAATGACCAAATGACCAAGCCAAATGACCAAAGATCCTCACGTTAGCAAAACACCAATGGTGATAGCAACCACTGCCAATGACTTCAATGATTCAGCCTCTCTGGACATCATGGGGCCATACAACATTACCAAAAATGGTAACAGGTACATCCTAACTATTCAGGATGAGCTTACTAAATTCGTTCAACCGTACTCTATTCCTGAAGCGACGTGCGAAATGTGTGCTATCCACTTTTTGAAATATTGCTCTATATTTGGTTTTCCAAATGCCATACTGACAGATCAAGGAACCGAGTTCCTGAACAAATTGTTCAAAGAATTAACTAAATTATTAGAAATCAAACACAAGGTAACAACCCCTTATCATCCTCAGACGAATGGCTCGTTAGAACGATCTCATTCTACAATTAAAAACTTCCTTAGATCTTATATCAACAAGGACCCCAAAACTTGGGATGAACTAGTGTACCTATCGGTCCATAGTCACAACACTCACATTAATCGCTCTACAAACGAAACGCCGTATACGTTAGTTTTTGGTAAAAACCGTCAAATTCCTCGAGCTATCGAAAAACCGAAAGAAAAACCTACCTTCCAAAATCTTACGCAAGATTTGATGAAACGAGCAAAAGACATTCGTGATGTAGCAAAAAATAATTTGATTAAATCAAAACACCAAAATAAACAATATTAATAATAACAATATTACAAAAAAACAAAAATGAAAACATTTGAAAACGTACAATTAGTTTTATTACAAAATGCAATACGTAAGTCACATTATAATAAAAAACTCGAACCAAGCTTCTCAGGTCCATACAAAATAATCCAAAATCATCCAAATAACAATACCGCTACTATCCAAATAAAAAATAAACTCAAAACATACCACTACAATTTAATGAAACCTTATGTTTCAGATTCGGACCTGGCAATTGATAATGATATCACTGATGATAATGATGTCACTAACGCGAGCGAAGGAAACCAATTATAAAATAACGCCAATCAATAAAACTTCCGGGTTATTGTATTTAAATTTAGGAAATGCGAAAATCGCTAATCAATACATTTCACTTATCCATTATTATAATCTCACTTCTTTACATAATATGCTAGAACTCTCAGCTAAATATTATTCCTATTCTCTATCCTTATGTAGTTTAATCACAGAAAATGATGGCAGTACTTGTAAAATGACGCTATCTATGCTAGAATCTCAATTAATAGATTTACGAGATCAGTAAGATCAAATAGATAACCATCACGTATCATTAAACAGAAACAAAAGAGGCATAGCTAATATTGTAAGTTACCCTATCAAATGGCTCTTCGGGATTCCCGACGCAGACGACGCAACATTTTATCAAAGCGTAATTGAATCACTAATAAACGATCAGAAACAATCTCATGTTTTAATGCAAAGGCAAATACGTGTAATAACTGACACTATCAAAAATATAAATCAAACGATACTTAAAATATAAATCCTTGACACGGTTGAGGAAAAGCTAAATTCGAATATCAAAATTTTTAATAGTTTCATGGCGGAATCAAAGAGAATAATTGATGGGCATTCATTACAAATAACTTTAGTTGATCATTTATTACTGATTAAACAGATTAATGACATGATTCAAAAAGAAATAGATAAATATTCAATGTCAATATCACTTGCTCGTCATGGCATAATCGATTACAATATTATCTCACCTAAAACTTTGCTTGATGAACTCCAAGCAACTGTCAAATATCATTTACCTTTAGCCGCAAACTGGCAAAACTTAGAGTACTACTATAAAATTATTAAACCAAAAGCATTCATGACCAATGACAAACTAATCATTGTAATAAAAGTTCCAATAACTTCCATAGACAATTTTGATCTCTACAAAATATATCCTTTACCTACTCCACACAAAGTCAATCCTGAAATTCTCACGTACATAAAGAACGATTTCGATTATATGCTAGTTTCTAGAAGTTAAACACTGTATGCACTGTTAAAAACAATAGAAAACTGCGACGAATATAAACCTAATGAATATTTATGCAACAAAATAAGTATATCCAGGCAACAAGCAGAAGACAGTTGTGAAACCGCTTTATTCGTAATCACAACAAAACAGATACCACAGATGTGTCAAACCAACGCTATCGATGCACCCACAGAAATTTGGCAACCAATTTCGGACAATCAATGGCTGTTCCTTTTATGCATGAACGATGAAGATGATGACATAGTCCTCCAAAATACTGGAATTTTGACAATAATTGGTATATGCAAGGCTCATTCGAATTTGTATACAATGGAACCACAATTATCATTGTTCAATCATACATTGAAAATGTTCATACCACAAGATGACATCACGGAAGATGATTGTTGTGTAAGAAAAAACGTAAACAAGACAACACTTAATTCAATAAAATTGGAACCAATCAAAATCACCCATGTTGATTTATCCGAGTTAAAATACGCACAACATCGCCTGAATCAATTCGACGAACAACTTCAACAACAATTGAACAAACCATTTTTCATACAAAACGAAAATTCAATACTATATTACGCAAAAATACTATTATCATCAATAATATCTCTCATGGGCATGTATTTAATCTACAAGTTCAAATTACTACAAATACTATGGTTGCTTATTAAAAACTGTTTCCTAAACTTCAAAAGAAAAAAATCAAAATAACGACAATGGTAATGGTGCCCGACTTAGATTTATCATGATCAGATTTATCAGTAATGCTGTTAAAAACCAAGTACATCCCTCAGCCAGGATCGACGCTGTAAAATATTACTACGACTCCACTTCCGAAGAAGAAGAAAAAAAGTTATTACAAGCACGGCACCACCACCACTTCCATATAACTCTGATTATACTCCATCAAGACGCATAACCCGCAGCATCACTAGTAACGAATCAAAGCAAAAGCGAAGATCGATTTCATTTAATAAATCCTAATCAATCTTTTTCCAAGGGGGGAAGAATGTAGCGACCACAAAATTGCTTATTACACATTAAATATATTTAATGCTGACATAACAAATTTTTACTATATAATCAATGTAAAACATAATGTAATTCAGATTGTATTTTTATCTTCAAATTGTTATAATTAATTCAATAAATATTTTTGTTGAGAAATACTTTCTCACGATTTTTATTTAAAATAATAAAAAATCAACAAGTGTTAAAATTCTAGAAAAGTAATATCGTCCAACGATACATCCAAAAAGTGATAATAAAGTTGTTCATTGCATTTCTACGTAAGTTAACAAAACTATTGACTATTTAAATAAATTATAATTCTTATAATTTATTAAGTATTTAAATAATTATCATTTGTTCCGGAATCTACGTACAAAGATTGACTTGGTGACAGCACTAGCCCTGCCTCTTGTTGGAAACAAGTAAAACATACCAAAAAAGTGACAAGTGCATCAAGTCGTTATTGGCCAAATCCCAGGATACGACAATATATATATATATATATATATATACATATATATATATATATATATATATATATATATATATATATATATATATATATATATATATATATATTTATATATCTTTATATTTATATACTTATATATTTATATTTTAAAAATGCATTATTAGTACATGAAAATCGTAAATATTAGAGTTAACGATAAAGTGATAAGAGCCCGATCAATACATTTTTAACCCAATGTTAATGATGCTAAAATTCCTACCCAAAAATTAAAAATACTGTCGTGTGAGTTTTACCATTATTTTCTATTATTTTGTCCTTCGTATATTTGGGTGCTATTTTGTTTCGTCTATTTTGTTTTACAAAAACATTTTCACCTACTGTTAAATCTGGAGGATCAATTCGGTCTTTGTTTCGGACTTCCAATTTTTCTTTTAATTTATCGTTCTGTTTAGTAATTAAATCGTTTATAATTTATATTTCCTCAGCATGTTTATTAGCATAAATAGAACGTATATTGTTTGTAGTGGGTTTTAAGATTTGATTATCTCTGATTCCCTTTATAACTTCGAAAGGTGTAAGCTTGGTACTTGAATTTATGGCATTATTATATGTTAACAAAGCCATATCTAATTGCTCTACTATTGTTAGATTTTAATGGGTAGTTTTTAGTATAGTTATTAATTCTACTAAGGTTGAATGAAATCGTTCAACTGGTGAGTTGCCGGTTGAGTTTCTAGCACAAGTATTTAAAATGTATTTAAAAAAAAAATTTGTGTTACTTTAAAAAAAAGGGTGTTTAGTTTTTAAAAAAAAAAACTAAACACTTTATAGAAAATAATGAGTGTGTGTGTATGTAAAAATATACCACACTTTATAGAAAATAATTGAATTAACAATTATTTTCATAAATATTGGAATTTTGTTAATTTAGTAATTTCAATTAAAAAAAGTATTATGATGTATTTATAAAAAAAAAAAAAATAATGAAAACTAAATATACGGTACTTTAGAAAAAAAATCCAAAGCAGAGTATTGTATGTGGAATTATGAAAATTGGAAAACGATCGGTGCTAACGCGATACACGTAAATATAAAAAAAAATAACACGTTGCACCGAAAGTCTTTCAATAAAAGCTGGGCCCATTAAAAAAGATAATATTGAGGTAGTAAGATCTTTACTATCCAGTAAGTGTCTAAGTTATCGACAAGTGATTCGAATCTGAAATACTGAAAATAAAAAAAAGTACAAAAAAAAGAACAAAACAAAATATATGTTAAAATAAAATATATTTGAAATAAATAATTTTTCATTTAATATGTTGATAGTATGACTATCTTTAAAATACTAAGTTTGGTTGTACAAGTTATAAAAAAAATTACATGAATATGTACTAGATTGAACTGTAGTAAAAAGAAATATCGTATATAAAAAAAAACGACACTACAGTAAAAAAAAAATGTTCAAATATGTCTGATTTGCAAAAATATAAATATACAGTACAAATTTAATTCAGATACATAGTTGTATATAAAGGGGACATTACGCTTCTGTAAAGAAAAACTACAAGGCCAAAAATACCAAGCGTATACAAAACAATATAGTTATAAATTGAAAAAGTCATTGCATATTCACATAAAATACATAAATTGTACAGCCAAAATGTGTATAGAATGTGTATTGAAATGTGACAAGTTTGAAAAACCACAAGTTTCGGAATGGTGAATTAAATAAATTATACAAAAAAAATATACTTAGATACAATCAGATAGAAACCATTAATTCGCCTATTCGATACTTCAGCACAATCCATAATAAATATTCAATTTGTAAATTGAAGAAATAAAAATTCAAAATACCATGTGATTAATTCATGTGAGACAACTACTTTTAGTAACTGTACAGGGCCAACTAATTTTAGTAACTGTCTTGAGACAAGTACTTTTTGTAACTGCCTTGAAATATGTGCGGAAATATCGAAGTAAGCTTGGATATACGCAAGTCATATCCGATCTAAGTAAATGTTTGTTGAAATTATGTAAATTCTCAACTCGCATAAACCAATAATTATATAAATTATTATTTTTTGAATAATAAAAATATGAAAACAAAATAATATTAAATTTTAAACAGTGGAGTACTAAAAAAAATTATTGTCCACTCCAGGGGGCCAAAAAAATTAGCGACATGCTAATTGAAAAATATTAAAGCAAGAATGACACGAATAGATGAATGAAAAATCTTACAAAAGTGGATTAGACGTGAAGATTTAAATACATTTAGATGTTTAATTAGGATGCAGTAACGTTACCATTCCCTTGATATCCTCTGAGATAGTATGGCCGAATGTTGTATATCGACATGCCGAAGGTTTTCTTATTAGACTTTGGAGCTTTTAGCCTAACTGAAGTTGGTGTAGTGAACTTTATTATCTTGTACGGCCCATTGAATTTTGAAGCGAATTTAGGTGCGATATTCTTGTTCATATTCGGGGCCAAGTTTTTTACCATGACCAATTGACCCACTTTATATTTAGACAGCGTTGGTTTATTTAAAGTTTGGTTGACTCGTTGTTGGTGAGCAATCTTTAACGCATCTTGTATATGTGCTTGTGATGGTTTACCAGAACTCGTGATTAACTCAGTTAATTCGTTTATAATCACAAACGGCGTCATTAACTTTCTACCAAAATAAACTTCAGCTGGTGTTGAGTCGATTGTACTTTTGTAGGAGTTGTTGTAATTGAAAATTACAAAACTCAAAAATTTTGACCAATTTTTATGGTCTACAGAATATTCTTTGAGAATGCATCCTAAATTATATTTTATCTGTCGATTGAGGCACTCGCTCTTGTTCGAAGATGGTGTATAGCTCGAACAGTAGGCAGCTCTAATACCATTATTAAATAAGAAGGTTTTCCACTTGATCGACGCAAAGGCTGGTCCGTTGTCGGCTACAACAACCGTCGGATATCCGTTTTGCAGGAAAATCTTCTGTATCAGTGAAATGGCAACGTCACTGGTCTGCCTTTTACATGGAAAGGCGAAAGCAAATTTTGAAAATCCATCTACAATAGAAAAAATATATTTAAAACCTTCACTTGATCTAATAATAGGACCGATAAAGTCGACGTATAAAATATGTAGGGTATACTCCGGCACGGAACTACTCAACTGAACCTTATCGTTACGTGTATATGGCCTTATAGCCTGGCACACTTTACAGGTTCTGACATAGTCCCTTACTTTTGCATAGAGGTTTTTGTAGTAAAAAATTTTACTAATTTCACGGAATGTTTTAATTACTGAATTATGCGCAGCATATTTAGAATCATGATAATATCGAAGAACATAGTCGAGTAAATTATCAGGTAAAAATATACGTTTTAGTCGATTCTTTCCGACGAACTTATAAATTAACCCATCCTTTATGCAAAAATTAGGGACATTCATCTGAGCCTTAAGGTTTTGATAAATGATTTTACATTCGGGAGAGTTACGTTGCTCGCTTTTAACAGAAAGGTAATCAAAATTTGTATTAGCTAAAACGTTAATAAAGTTCAGTTGCGCATTGTTCCTGATTTCTTCATTCACCGATTCTAAGTCAGTTTGATCCAAAGTATTGGTTATCTTTTTTAAAAGGTTTGCATAACCTGGATCATTGCTATGCAACTCTTTAACTTTAATGAAATTTTTGCCTGAATCTTGATTTGAATCAGAAAATTTGTTCACTATTAAATGGTCAGTTTCGTATAACCTAGATAGAAAATCGGCCATATTGTTCAATTTGCCCTTAATATGTTCCGGGGTAAAATCATATCTCGAAATTTTAAGGATCCACCTAGATAATTTATTAAATTTATTGGGGGTATTAAAAATCCACAATAACGACCTGCAGTCAGTCTGTAGAGTAAATTTGCGATCGGTTAAAAAATCTTTAAATTTATCTAGGGCCGTTACTACTGCGAGAAGTTCTAATTCATGACTGTTATATTTTAATTCGGCTGGATTCAATTTTCGAGAACAGTACATAATGGGGTGCAAACCGTCATCATACTTTTGAAGTAATACCGCGCCCAGACCAGTAGCTGATCCGTCAGTTTGTAGCACAAAAGGTTTGTCAAAATTAGGAAATTTTAAGACAGGCGCACTTACTAAAGATTTTTTTAAAGTAGAGATTGCATCAAGATGAACCTTAGTAATTTTGAACCTAACGCCTTTCTTTTTTAAATCGTTTAACGGAGATACAATCTGACTGAACATGGGAATATAGCGGGAGTAAAAAGCCGCAGCCCCAACTAGACGCATAACTTCTTTGACGTTTTTTGGAGTTGGCATGTCATTGATTGCTTGCACCTTAATAGGGTCTATAAAGCGTCCCTCAGCGGATATTACGCTACCCAACAAACGTACCCTCGACATACAAAATCGAGCCTTTGAAGGATTAATAGTGATACCGATAGACTTTATTTTAGTGAACAAGAGATTCAGGTGATTTAAATGTGATTCAATGTCGGGTGAATGTACAATTAAATCGTCATAATAAATAAGAAGAAATTTATGACGAAATTCTGCGAGAGTGGAATTTAAAAAACGAGCTAATGATTGACTAGCCACCTTTAGCCCGAAAGGCATGGTATTGTACTCAAACAGACCATATTGTGTGACGATCGCGGTGACATGTTTCGAGTCATCTGATAATTTTATCTGATGAAAACTGGTTTTCATGTCGAGGAGTGTAAACACTTTCGAATTACCTAAGCTAGCGAAAATATGAGCCATACTGGCTGAACTCATCGGATCAAACTCTATATGTTTGTTAACAAACCTATAGTCAGCGACTAACCGATAAGAATCGTCTTTCTTTTTAACAAAGAAGACGGGTGAGCTATAATTAGAGTTCGAAGGAGAAAGTACCCCTTGTGTAACAAGCTCTTGAACATGCTCGTCCAAAAGTCTGGCTTTATCGGGTGCTAGATAGTAAGGAGCTTTACAAACCGGAATGTTATCGATTAACTTTATTTTATATTCAAAACCCTTGGCAAGACCAGGAATGTCAGAAAAAATCGATTTAAAGTTTTGAAGAAGTGTTTGCAACACTTTGGTTTGTTTGCTATTAAGATTTACTTTCGCTTCAACAATGGTATTAATAATTCGATTATTATTACAAAAACCCGAAAACGGTATTTCAACATTAGGATGAAAATAAAATTTGATCGTCGACTTAAAGAAGTCCAAAATGATGTTGCAATTTTTGAGTGTGGCAACACCTAAAATTACCTCAAACGGTAATGAATCTACTATAAAAAAAGTTTGAGTCCATGAAAAATTAGCCAATTTAAAATGAAGTTTCGCAGTTAAATTACATTTTAAAAAATTATTTCCCGGCAAAGAAATAGTTTTATCAATTGATTCGGTGACGATGTTTCTATTGTTAGCTTTTAACTTGTTAAAAGTCGCAGTTTTAATAGCATTAACAGTAGCACCGGAATCAAAAAGTGTTAACAGAGGATAACCTTGAATGAAAATGGTTTGTAGAGGTAAAATAGTATAATTTAAAATAACATCATTAATAAGAAACTTGGGGTCTATTGCGAGTTTTTTGGAACCGTAGTACTAACATTTATATTATCCTTCTTTCTTTTAAAACAATATTTAAAATTGTGATTAGTACCTTTACAGAAGGTACAAAAAAGTTTAGAGTCATTATGCGTATTTTGAATTGAAGTAACGTTTACACTGACGGGTGTTGTAGTTATTCGCGCTTGAATTTCCTCAATTTTAGTGATTAGTTGATACAAATCTTTATAAGTATCGGGAATTTGATATAAACCAAGAATAGATAGTACAGAATTATTGGCATGAGCAAAAATAATTTGTATGATTTCGGATTCAGATGAATCATTAAGTAGGATGTTCGCGAATTTTATTATTGAAGGAACAAATGTCGAAAATTTTTCAGTGTCAAGTTGATTTCGCCGGACCAATCTATCAATTAATATCTGTTTAGTCAAAGGTGGAATATAAACTTGTAATAAATTATGTTTAATATTTTGCCAAGACAAAGAGTCAGCCAAACAAGTTGACCAAAATGTTTGTGCGTTCGAAGCACACCTATTGATTAAAGATTTCAAAAGAACGTCTATAGGTAAAAAATTAATATCAACTAAATGTTGAGTATCGACAATAAACTGTATAATATTTTCTGGAACCGAAATGTCCAGAATAGTGATTTTATTTATAAAGGAATCTATACTCGGTTTTGCAAAAAAACTAAAATTTGAAGTTAATTGATTTGAACTAGTGTTATTATTTGATAGAGTAGTTGTTATTGTTGCCAAGGCATCGGTAATGCTACTAATCTGCTTGCTTTGCTGTTGTATTTGTTGCTGTACATCCGAAACGTGCAGCACTGACGCATGGAACTGTTGAGCTGTAGTCTGCATCTGCGTAGTTATAGCCGCTAAGTTAACCGCTGATACTTGATGAGGCGTGATGAATAAGTCATCTGGTGAAGCTGGAGGATCGTCATCTCCTGGGGTACCTGGTGTATTACGAGTTGTTCTCGGCATAATGAAAATTTAAACCACAAACAAAATAGAAGAAAGAGAAAAAAATTAGCAATAAGTTAAATATAATTATAGAATTAAAGAGAATGTAAAAGATATAAATGTATAAATATAAAGAAAAATTTATAATCATTTCAACTTTCAAAAAGAATTTCAGAATCACAAGTCGAGCTTTGTGAAAACTATCGAAAACAAAAGACACATATGGATATTTGCTCTGCTTCCATATGTGTATTTAAAAAAAAAAATAAATAAAAGTGTTTAGTTTAAAAAAAAAACTAAACACTTTATTGAAAATAATGAGTGTGTGTGTATGTAAAAATATACCACACTTTATAGAAAATAATTGAATTAACAATTATTTTCATAAATATTGGAATTTTGTTAATTTAGTAATTTCAATTAAAAAAAGTATTATGATGTATTTATAAAAAAAAAAAAATAATGAAAACTAAATATACGGTACTTTAGAAAAAAAATCCAAAGCAGAGTATTGTATGTGGAATTATGAAAATTGGAAAACGATCGGTGCTAACGCGATACACGTAAATATAAAAAAAAATAACACGTTGCACCGAAAGTCTTTCAATAAAAGCTGGGCCCATTAAAAAAGATAATATTGAGGTAGTAAGATCTTTACTATCCAGTAAGTGTCTAAGTTATCGACAAGTGATTCGAATCTGAAATACTGAAAATAAAAAAAAGTACAAAAAAAAGAACAAAACAAAATATATGTTAAAATAAAATATATTTGAAATAAATAATTTTTCATTTAATATGTTGATAGTATGACTATCCTTAAAATACTAAGTTTGGTTGTACAAGTTATAAAAAAAATTACATGAATATGTACTAGATTGAACTGTAGTAAAAAGAAATATCGTATATAAAAAAAAACGACACTACAGTAAAAAAAAAATGTTCAAATATGTCTGATTTGCAAAAATATAAATATACAGTACAAATTTAATTCAGATACATAGTTGTATATTAAGGGGACTTTACGCTTCTGTAAAGAAAAACTACAAGGCCAAAAATACCAAGCGTATACAAAACAATATAGTTATAAATTGAAAAAGTCATTGCATATTCACATAAAATACATAAATTGTACAGCCAAAATGTGTATAGAATGTGTATTGAATTGTGACAAGTTTGAAAAACCACAAGTTTCGGAATGGTGAATTAAATAAATTATACAAAAAAATATACTTAGATACAATCAGATAGAAACCATTAATTCGCCTATTCGATACTTCAGCACAATCCATAATAAATATTCAATTTGTAAATTGAAGAAATAAAAATTCAAAATACCATCTGATTAATTCATGTGAGACAACTACTTTTAGTAACTGTGCTGAGCCAACTAATTTTAGTAACTGTCTTGAGACAAGTACTTTTTGTAACTGCCTTGAAATATGTGCGGAAATATCGAAGTAAGCTTGGATATACGCAAGTCATATCCGATCTAAGTAAATGTTTGTTGAAATTATGTAAATTCTCAACTCGCATAAACCAATAATTATATAAATTATTATTTTTTGAATAATAAAAATATGAAAACAAAATAATAATAAATTTTAAACAGTGGAGTACTAAAAAAAATTATTCTCCAGAATATTATAAAGATTCAGAAAATCTTTAAAATCATTACCTTCAAATTCCATTCCGTGGTCATGAATTAAAAGATCAGGGATACCGTGCCTTGATAAATAATGTCTAAGTGCATCTAGACCGTATTTATAATTTCTAGCTTTCATAACCGTAGCTTTTCCATATTTACTATATTTATCTATGATAGTTAAAATATTTTGGTATTATCTACATGAAGTATATCTATGTGTAAAATTTCAAATGGTTTGTTTGCCTGTTGTGTTTGTGTCAACTTGATTTTTAATAGATGCCTTTCATATTTGTTTATTTTACAGATATCACAACTATTTATATATTTTTGAATATTTGACTTCATATTGTCAAAATAATACAGCCTTATAAGATGGTTCAGTGTTTCATCAATCCCACGATGGATTGATATCTCGTGATAGTCTTTTATCAGTTTCGTTTGCTATTCTATTTTTTCAACATCCTGTAAGAATTTAGTACACCGAATGATTATTAATTTTGAATCGAAATGTTTTACATATGTGCTTTGAATTATGTTGAAGATACTGTCTACTGTATAGATAGCATTTTGTTTATTGTTAACCATTTCAGCCTTTAAAATGTTAATAGCTGTGGATTCGTCTATTTTTGGTATTGTTAATACAATATGTTGTCTTGTTTTAAATAATTTAGTTAGTTTTTTTTAATTTTTTGTTTCTAATTTAATTATTATTTGTTGTGAAAACTCATTTAATGCTCGGATATTCGAATTCCGGGATTAAGGTTTTCTTCGGCTGAATGTTGGGTACTATTGCTACTAAAATTATTTATTTGAACTCTAGATAATGCGTCTACATCAATGTTTATTTTACCAGATTTGTGGTCTATATTAAAATTATAGGCGCGTATTTCTAAAGTTTCTTAGTGTTCTTCTTCAAGAATTTTATTAGTTTGATCATATGAAATAGAGTTATAGGGATCGATATTATATGAATAATATTGGTCACTTAGATAACTATCTTATGGGTTATTTTGAGAATATTTGAACATATCATAAGCGTTAATATTATTCAATCGATGAAATACTTGTCAAGTATTTCCACTTGAAATATCCATAGGTTCAGGGCTGGGAACTTGAGATCTATAAACTGGTGAACTGTTAAATCGACTTTGTTGAGGTTGAATTTGATTTTGATTCCAAGTCGGTCGATTATACTGTGGGGGACGGTAGTGAATCGGGTTATTAAATGGGTTGTTTTGAATGGGTTGTGGTGGTCGTAATTGCATACGATTCGATGAATAGTTGGGTATTTTATAATTATTTACATAATTCTGTGTAGGTATACGATTGTTATGAGGATAATTATTTTGTATTTGTCTCGGTCGGGAATTTACATTTGACCGAGAGATTCTATTTCTATTTAGATTAGAATGTGGCATTGAAATTTCGTTGACACAAATATCAAATGCTTCTTTGATAGTTGTTGGTCGATTGAATCTCACGATATATCCTAAATTTTGATTTAACCCTGCCATAAAGGATTTTAAAACAATATTCAAATATACTTCATTTTGGCCCTTTATAAATTCTTGTGATTTTGTTCGATCTATTGAGTTTAACAAAACGGTTTGTAAATCGACTACGTCTGTATAGTAATCTTTTAATGGTTTATTGCCTTGACAAATAGTATTTAGTTTATGAAGAATTGATTCTATAGTTCGTTTGCCTGAGAAATGAGTTATTATTATTTCTTTAATAGTTTCCCAGTCAGAAGGGGTTCCAGATGCTGTAAGAGCATCTCGAGCTGGTCCTCTTATTTTTTGTTTTACAATAATAGTCAATAAAGAACTGTTAGCATTTTCTCCATGGAGAACGACATCTCCCATTTCAATAAATGTATTTAACATTCCTGGACAACCTTCGTAGGTGTCCATACTTCTTATTTTATCAATCACTGGTATGCTAGTAGCCATATTAGCGTTATTATTTTCTAATATTAATTTTGAGTTATTTGAATTATTTGGTAAAATATTATTTAAAATATTGTTATTATTACTTTTATTTGAATTTTCTAAATTATCATCAAGCGATATTTTATTTAATAAATTTTCTAATTGTTTTATTTTAGAATTGTTTTCTTTTATTGGTAAATCTCCGTATCTGAGTCGGAGCTAAGATTTTTGACTAAATTAAAGTATAGTTAATTATTTACTTTAGATTTAATTGGATGTTTAGGCATTAAGGCGTAGGTATTCGAATATTCAGTAAAGAAAAATTTACTAACATTTGAAATATTAACACCAACCTCATTGTTACTTTAAAATTCTAGATAAGTCCAAAAAAGAATACCATAAATTTTCGATATGCAGTCGAAATGAATTTAACCAGTTTCAATGTGTCTTCAAATCCAGTAAATTTTATTTTGTACTGGCTGATATTAAAAATTTATTTGGAGTGTAGATGCGTCCCAAAGACTTAGGAGCCACTCGTAGAATTTTCACAAATTTACGATGGACGCGATAATTCTCGAAATATGTTTTGTAGACCAGATATTTTAAATAAAAATATATTTATTTAATTTTAATTCACAATTTGCTTTAGAGTCGTACAAATTTTAAGTAACAACAATAAAAATATTAACAATAATAAATATTGTTAATATTTATTGAAACAAAATTATCCTTCGATCCGAACATATGTCAAAGAACGAGATAACAAGTCTGATTTGTCCTTACAAAAGTTTGGTTTATATATAGTATCAAACTACTGAATAATAATTAAGAAATGTGTTATTTAAACCACCTTTCTGTACAATCTTAGTGAACTGTGAACTACGTCACCTTTGACCGTCTAGGAGAGATAGTTTTAAAATATTTAAAATAAACTTAAATATTCTAATCTATATGAACTTTGAACTTGATTTTGAAATATTAATTATATAATAAAACTGTAACATTAAATATATTAAAAATTGATAATTAATACAAAAAGTGTAACTCGCTCTCACCATCGTCATCCTTGGTTTCGGTGTGTGGTGTCCGTGCACTGTCTCAACATTATTTGTCGGCTACGTCATCTGGTCGACATTGTCTTCGTTGAAGTAGTCTATCTGGCGGTACCGTGCATCCCCGATGGGAGTGGTTGAGGGGAGCTGAGGGTGGGGCCTCAGTTTGTCCGAGATCTGATGTGAGCTTGCTCTGCCGAGGCTTAGCCACCAACCACGTCGGTCCTTGGTAGGATAGTGTGCAATGGATGCAGAGATGGGAATCTGCATTGCTACGGGTGAGTTCTAGCCCGACCGCGTATTCCAGGACCTGTAAGGTGGAGGTCTGTCCCCAGAGTACTGGGGTAGGGCTATTTAAGTCCGAGGGTATAACCATTCCCGGCTATTCCAGCCCACCCCTTGGCACACGATGGCTGGTTTCAAACCAAAAATCAAACGGAAATGCCACGTTCCGTAAGAGGATGCCCGGCGGCGTTCCGGTTATCACCGAAAATGCGGAGGGACCAAACCCCTCTAACGATAAAAGGAAATTCCGTGAGAACCTGGCATCGCTTCCAGGTTCCCAAAGCAAGTTGTTTTAAAATATTTTCTGATTAAGAAAAAGGGTGATTAATGCGACTTTAAGTCGGTGAGCCCTTTTTTAATATCGAAAAATTTGAACGATGCTCTAGAACGTCTTAAAGACATTAAAAAAGTAAACAGTGGGTTGTTAGTTGAGTCTTTCAGCGACAAAGCTACAAATGAAAAAACTTTTATGTCAGAAGTTGCTTGGCGATCAGGAGGTGGAAGTGTCGCCCCATTGAACTTTAAATAATTCCCAGGTGGCGATCTTTTGCAGAGACCTCATGATTTGTTCCTTCGAAGATATTCTCGAAAAACTGTCTGAGAAAAGGAGTAATAGAGGCCCGAAGGATTAAGTGGAGGCAGGATGGTGAGTTGAAAGACTCCACTCTCCTCCAACTTACCTTCAGCAAAATTGATTTGCCAGCAACCATCGACGCTGGCATTCACAAAAAAATCTCACCGTGCATCCGTACATCGCAGCACCGACGCAATGCTATCGGTGCAAAGATACGGACATATGGCAGGTAGATGTGAAAGGCCCCAAATTTGTGTCTGAAGGGAGCCATTGCACGAAGGAAGACCGTGCAATGAGCCTATGACATGCATGGACTGTAGGGGTAGTCACTCGGCAAATTCGAAGAACTTCCCCAAACTCAAAGATGAAATGGCTATCCAGATAGTGGATCGCTCCCAAAACAATAAGTAAACGGAAGAGAGAACCCTTAAAACTGCCGTGAGAATTTCGGCGGTGGCAACAAATAAGCCCACCTCGGAAAGAAAAAGGATGAAATTGGATCGCAAAAAGCCTTCACCTCCATCTTCATCACGGGGTGAGTCAGCTATGTAGGCGGAGCTGAGCTCACCGAAGCCGGAGAGGTCCAGGCCTGCTGCATCAATATCGCCGGGAGGCAGCCTAGGGCACAAGATGCGTTCGAGTAGTCTCCCGGATTGTGAATAAAGTGTCGTCGTCTCCTACAGGTGACGACGGAGACAAATTTGGATTCCGACACTTTCTCCGACAAGGAGACGACCAGAAGAGGTAGAAGAGGCAGGCCGAAGGAAAAACCCAGGAAATGATTCTACAACTTCCTGGGGCAACCCATCCTAGCCAATAGAAATGGTAAATATATTACAGTGTAATTTCAATGGTATTAAACAAAACTACTGTGAGCTAAACATGCTTCTGGCATAGCAAACACCTATGTGTATTTGTATAAAAGAAACACATCGTTGACCGGCGGGACATATACCCTGAAGCGTTATGCTATCCGCCGGCGAGATGTTCTTCCAGATGTTCGAGCAAGGGGAGGTGTCGCAATATTAATAAGGCAAGGCCTATCCTACCAGGCTCTTCGCCTTGACACTCCCATACAAGCTATAGCTGTTAGAATATACGGATCGCTTGAACTCACAGTATGCACAATCCATCTGCCGGACTTCAATTGGAGTATCGAAGATCTGGAATATTAAACCTTGCAACTTCCAGAACCATTTCTGATGCTAGGTGATTTTATAGCTCACAGTCAATTGTGGGGCCTTGAGCATAGAGACGCACGTGGGAGCCTCATCCAAAGTTATAAGGATGAGTCAAACACGTTTCTTTTAAATACAGGTGAGAAAACACGATTAGACACACAACAGAACTGGTGAGATGTCAGCAATTGATCTGACACTATGCTCACCAGCTCTGGCTCATCGACTGGAATGGATGGTACTCCCTGATCCTTGTGGGAGTGACCATCTACCCATCAAAATTTCTCATAACTCACATATGTGTCCACATCCAATTTCGCCAAGATGGCGTCTTCGTTGAGCCAACTGGGACACTTTCATGGAAAGTTTTCAAGTTCCCACAATGAGGAGAGACGTAGAAGAGGATGTGTGTTAAATAACCTCCAAAGTCATTGAAGCAGCTACACATGCTATAAGTTAGTCTTCTTACATTCTACCTAAGAGAAAAAATCCCTGGTGGAATGATACCGTGAAAGTAGCGGTTGTAGAGAAAAAGAGGGCGTTTAACAAACTGAAAAGACGCACTAGAAAATTTGATAGCCTTTGAAAGAGAAGATCTTCAGAACTATTCGAGATCAGAAAACCCTATCTAGGGAGCAATATGTTTCGGCTATCAGTTGTGGTGGTATTGAGGAGCGTGTAGGCAATTTCGTGGAAAGTTTCCTCATTCCAAGTGCCTGCTTCCTCAATGTGGATGGCCGAATCATATCGCAGCGTGCCAAATTCGCTAAGTTTTTAGCTGAGCATTTCGAGCGCGTCTGCAGCTCCCAAAATTATGACCCGGATTTCATGCTGATTAAGATGCGTCACGAAAAACATGATGATCTTGATTTTTTCTCAGATGAATCCCTCCAGTATAACAACGATTTTACAATGCAAGAACTACTAGAGGCGCTAAGGGGGTCAACAGATACATCACCTGGCCCCGATACAATACATTATACCATGATACAGAATCTGCCTTATCCTGGTAAGTGCGGATTACTGGATCTACATAACAATATTTTTCGGGAAGCCATTTTTATCCTGCTGCTCAAAGACGGTAAAGATTCATCGCAACCATCAAGCTACCGTCCAACATCTTTGACTAGCTGCTTCAGCAAGATATTGGAAAAAAGAGTGAACAGACGTCTCGTCTGGTGGCTGGAAACTAATAATCTGATAAGTAAATATCAGACCGGTTTCCGCCAATACCATTCACCGACGGATCAACTTGTTTGCCTTGAGAATGCCATTCACGAAAACTTTTTCCGAGGCTATCACTTTGTGGGAGTGATCTTCGACCTGGAGAAAGCATATGATATCACTTGGAGGTATGGCATTCTCAGAAAGCAGCATGACTGTGGTCCAAGAGGATCTCTGCCTCAGTTCATTCAAATTTTAATGTTCGAAAGCAAATTTCGTGTCCAGGTGGGTAGCACTGAGTCTGGGATCCATTCCAAGGAGAAAGGTGTTCCCCAGGGCTCAATGCTTAATGTCACCATTTTTGCTATAGCGGTCAATCACATCGCAGCTTCAGCCCCGATTCGTCAATGTCTGTATGTTGATGACCTTGCAATTTTCTATGGAGCCCCATCAATGGATACAATTGAAACGAGACTCCCGCAGGGTATCAACGAAGTGGTGCATACTGCAGAAATTGATGGTTTTCAGTTTTCCACAGTTAAAACTAATGCGGTCATTTCTGCAAAAAACGCAAGGCACATCCTGATCCGATCCTTTAATTAAAGGGATCACGCCTCGGATGTGCCAACTCTATTAGGTTTCTGGGACTTGTCTTTAACAAGAAATTAACGTGGCGTCCACACCTCCAATCCCTGACAGTGAGTTGTCGCAGGGCAATGCATGTGCTTAAGGGATTGACTGGTACATCATGGGGTGCAAACCGGGAGATGCTACTGTGGCTTTATTCATCGCTAATTCTGCCCAATATGGTTTATGACTGTGTAGTATTCTCCTCCGCCTGGATGTCAGCGCTCAATATCCTGGATCATATTCACCACGCAGGCATTATACTTGCCACAGGAGCCTTTCGAACGAGTTCCTCTATAAGTCTGCGTGTTTAGTTGGGATTGCCCCCATTGAGGTTGAGGCGTAAGCGCCTTCTCCTCAATTATGTCGCGGGGGTATGGAGTAAGCCAATCAAGATTTCTAAAGAGACTCTATGAGAGACGTGCCACGGTCATAAGACCTTTGGCCGTTCGAGCGTAGAATATTTTAGAGAGTCTTAATTTCGAATTTTCTTAGGCACTTTCCAATAGTTTTCATGAAGTACCTCCTTGGCTGATCCCAAAGGTAAGGTGCTGCTTTGATCCAGCTGGTCTCCGTAAACAAGATACCAGTTCCCAGTTCTATTGAACCTGCTTTCAACAGCTTATTAGCGTATAAAATGACTCTCTGTTCGTGTATACGGATGGATCTAAAACCATTTCTGGTGTGGGGAGCGCAATTGCCATTGGCTATAGCTCACACACTTGGTTGCTCACCCCACAGGCATCCGTGTCCACTGCTGAATTATATGCAATTTTGCAAGCCCTGCGATATTGTGAAGAGTTTTTGAACCTTCAGAATACATTCCCTTTTAGTTCCGACTCATTGAGCGCGCTTCAAGCACTAATGTGCACGCTTTCAAGGGACTTCTGGTGCAAAACATCCAAGTGATACTTCACGTGCTCCAGCATATGTCCATCGATTTTGTATGGACGCCTGGGCACGTGGGCATACATGGGAATGAGGTGCCTGATGAAGCTGCGTGGGTCGCGGTTGATTCAGACCAGCTGGATCTAATTCCAATACGCCCAGAGGTTATGAAAGTGTGCATACGTTTCAAAATTTATAAAAAATGTTTGCGTAAGTGGAACAACCTCACGGAAAAGCTCAAACAGGTCAAGCCAAGCATCAATAAGATGTCTGCACCTGTAATTCTGAGCCGTAGAGAGAGTGTGGCCCTTACACGTTTGCGAATAGGCCACACTCAAATCTCGCATGCATATCTTCTCTGCGGTGAGGATCAGCCCAGGTGCACTATTTGCAGGACAGTGCAAACCATGAGGATATTGATGAGAAATGTGTAGTCTTTGAACCTTAACGGCAAAGACTACGGCTTCGAAAAAATGTAGCACGAGCATTATCGTATAATGCGAGCTCCGTGAAGAGGATGATTATATTTTTAAATGAATCTTCTACGGAGACTCTAGGGCAAACATCTCTTTTTTTTTTAATTGTCTCATTTATTTGTTTTTTATGTACAGCCTCGTACGATTGTATCTTCTTTTTTTAAATGTGTCATGATTTTGAATTATTTATTGATTTTATCTGTGATATTGTGGGCCCTTTACACCCACAATATCACATTTTATTTCACATAGTTTTAAGTTTTATTGTTTTTATTGTAATAGGCTGGGCTCTTTACGCCCACACTATTACACATATTGTTATCTAATTTTTAACACTTTTTATTTGTGGCAGTGAAGCCATTTACACCTTCACTGTAACATTGTTATTTTGTTATTGTGGTTGTTGTTGTTGTTTATATTTTGTTGTTCTTTTTTATATAAAATTTATATCTTGTTATTAAATTCCTACCTAGTCAATTCATTTGACTAGGTAGTGTTGTGATATTCTGTGATATTGTTATGTTTTGTTATTGTTATTTTTTTAACCTGTGGGGGCTAATGAGCAAGTTTTCGAAGCCCCAAAAGGAGGGTGGGTTTTAGTGGGTAGTCTGGCTAGCCTGGAGTCCCACACTCTGTGTGTCAATGCATTTCCCACCTCCCTGCCACAAAAAATACTAATAATAATAATAATCTAAGCTCAATAGGCGTCATACGAAAAACACTTCACAACAGTCAACTTACACTTGAACTACTCAAAAACACATACATACATTTGCAAAAGACAGTTATTATTAATACTTGCCGTATAGTGAGAAAGTTTCTCTCTATGGGGCAAAGCACTCTCCAAACACAAACACCAACCACTGCTCTACACACACAAACAAACACAACATGCATTCCGACCAATGCAAACACACTTACACCAAACACGGAAACTTCACATCAGCACTCACACAACACGCAGTCACACATGCAAAACACAAAACAAGAAAAATACGCGAAACACCAACAACACTCACATACGCACCATCACCACATTCTCCAAGCCAATAAGTATATTCTTGACTATCTCCCTTAATATTTGAAAAAGCAAAAAATTTATCAGATGTAAAGTTGTATATACTAAGTCTTACTGTAATTTTCTTTCTTATCATTTTTCTGTTACACTTATATTTACAGAAATATTTACAACTAATGATGGAAAGTTAAAATTCTAAACATCTCTGTTGACATTAGAGTTTGAAAAAAATGATCAAGTAATGAATTGTAGCAAACTTGATTTTCTACAACTTTACTCCTTACACATTTTTCGATTATTCGAATATTAAGAGATATATATAATATTTTGTGTTTGTTTGACACGAATACATAAAATATATTTTATTGTAAAAAATTTTGATTGTCGTTTCCATAGTAACTATAAACTATGATCGCTAATGTCGATCTATTTTGGCTATTAATAAATTTAATTTTTGAAAATACTAAAGTGATATCAGATATTATATTTCATTTTGATCACAATAAAATTATGACCTCTAGAGAGTGATTTATGTATACTAAGGAAATTCGCTTTGATGCAGCTCCTGCGTAACGAATTTTTTTTTTCTATATTCTATCAATTTTTTTTTTATATATGTTGTATCTTCGTTAATTCTTTTTACTAGCATTGTTTTATTTCATTTCATTTCCATATAATCATTATCACTTTTACTCGATTAACTATTTTTTAACTTATAACAACCGAATTTCTCTGTTTTACTATTTATTTCAATTATGACCCGATTCACTTTTAATATTGTATTTTAATGATTGATTACTCTTTTTCTAATGAAGCTTTTGATTATTATTTAATTTTTTTTTCTTTTGACTTAAACGAATTGATTCTTTCTAACCTTTTAACTGAAGTCCTTCTAATCCCAAAAATTTCCTTTAACATTAACTTGCTCCTGATAAACAAATCCCTACAATTATTCAATCACAAGCTATATCTTGTATATTATTTAATTATATAATAGAAAATTTCAATGCTATTTTGGTTGTTTGTTAAATTATTTATATCGTAGAAAAATAAAATCTGTTACATGACTATTTATTGGAATTTTACATTCATTCATAGTTTTTTTTTAAACTACCCTCCATTTAAACAAGAACGTCACAAATATCCCCTTTCTTTTTTCTTGCGATATAAATAAAACAACTTACAATTGATTACAAAACTCAATTACAAAACTGATATGATATTCATTACAATACTTTTTAGAATCATTTCTATATTAATTAATTAAACAATAAAAAAAAGAATTTACTAAAATTAGACACTTTTTATCCTTGTCTAATTTCTTGTTCGCTTATAACTTTTTTAAGATGAATAGTGTTAACAGTTCCGCGTACAATTTAGGTTTTAGGGTGTACGAGAACATATGCATTTAGTGACTTCATTTGTGTAATTTTGTATGGGCCTTCATATAATAAAAAGAATCTTTTAATTAATATGTCTTTAGCTGAGGATTTATAGTGTTTTCGCACTAATACTTGGTCACCGACTTTATATTTAATTACTTTCTTTTTGTCATTCAAATTTTTTGTTTTTAACGCACGTAAACGAAATCTTTCTCGGGCTTTTTCTATTTTTTTATCTTTATCTATTTCGTCAAGTTCGGGATATTTAATAAATTTTTTAACTAATTGTACAGATTTTCTCCTAATAGAAATTCAGTGGGAGTAAAACCGGTACTGTCATGAACGGTATTATTTAAACAAAATTCAATGAATGGTATGGCTAAAAAATGATTCGAATTATTTATTAATGAACTGGAATTAAAGGGTGAATCTTTTGAAATATTAGTTTCAACAATTGCAGTTTCGTCCAAAACATAAGATTCTATAACTTAAGCTTCAGTTTCGATTGAAGATTTAGTTTCAGTGATTACTTTAGAATCTGGCAAATCTTTATTCTTAACTTTACAATGATTCTTGTCGGCTTAAACATTAATTTCAACAATTGGTTTGTTATCACCATCAACTTTTGCGATAGGTAGTTTATTATCAGGTAACACTATTTTTGATGCGCTTTCGAATGTAGGTATTTATTCTAAGGCATTTGGATTTAATTTTGAATAAAAACTATATTTTAATAACAAATTGGTTTTTGAGTGCACTTGTGGCAAAATTTCAGTTGAATAATTTGAGCCATAAATTCTTTGATTCTTTTTATTGGCAAATGAATTACGCGAATGTTTTTGATATCTATTGCTTTGATAATTTTGTGACTCATTCTGCACATGATACTTTTTATTAAAATTTTCTTGTCGGGATGAATTATGCGAGTAATTAGGATATTGATTTCTGGAATATTGATTATGTCCATTTAAATGTCTATTATAATTATATTCATGATAACGATTGTAATTGTTATATGTATCAAAATGTCTAGTTTAATTTTGATTAATATTACCAATAACATTTTTACCAGAAATACCATCAATATGATATGAATCTAAAATTTTTCATTGATCAATGAAATTTTTTAAAGAAAGACAATTACTTCTCAATATAAAAAATATTTTGACAAAATGGAAACCCGACTTCAAAAATCAAATATTCTAAAACAAAAAATGCACTAAAAATAAAAAAATAATTGCATATTCTTGTGCCAATTTTAGTTCACCTTAGTTTGAAGTTGAGTTTCCATTTTGTCAAAATATTTTTTATTTCTCGCTTTTTATTGACTTTGAAGTTCTATAACTTATTTTATTTGTCTTAATATGGGTAGACCAAGAAAACGACCTACTAACTCTTAGTGCATTTTTTTAGAACTCATTTTTTTTTCCGTTTTTTTTTTTTTTTTTTTTTTTTAACTTTTAGTGCATTCATAACAAATTTATAGTTTTTTTACATGCTTTTATTTTTTTTTTTTTGAAAAATTTTTTTTTGGGATCGGTTTTTTTTTTTGTTAAAAATTTTTTTCAAGTCGGTTTGTAAACAAATTTTCTTATTTTCCCATTATGAATGAGTATACCCTTTCAAAAAAAATAAATTAATTTCGCAGAAATCGGTTATCACATATAAAATGAGGATTTTCCTCGATTTCCCGGGGATCACCTCATCAGAATACGATTTGGTGTCAATGGGACCAATGGGTAACCACACCCTTTAAAACAAAAACGAAATATTCAAAATCGGTTCATAAATGACGGAGTTCTGAGGTGACACACATTAAAAAACAAAAAACAAAATACAGACGAATTGTGAACCATCCTCCTTCCTTCTTGAAGTCGGGTTAAAAATGCATACATCTGGTGGAAAATGACGCTAAATTGTGAAAATAAAGTCTGTGTCGCTGTATTTAGGTTGTATGAATTTAGTTTTTTCGTACCAATACAGTGGTGTATGATTTGTTAGTTCACTTATATGGTAACCACGTTTTTCATTTGTAACAAAATTTATTCGAGCACTATTCTGAATATCACTATTCCAAAATTCGTTTGACAACCAATCCCAAAATTCATCCAAAGTTGAAATTTTATGCCGTTCAATTTCAAAGAATTGCATCACTTGTTTACCAATTTTATTCAATGCATATTGCATTTTTAAACTTTCCGAAACATAAATGTATTAAAAAGAGATACTAGATCATCGATAAATTTTACCGGTTGGTAACTATGTAGATTCATTTAAAAAAACGGTCATTTAGTGAACATGTAATGAAAACTATTGTCTAAGAAATTGACTGGTGAATTTACACTTACAGAACTATTATTATCAATTTGAGTTTCAACTTTTTTCATTTTTTGCTCGATAGTTTTCATTTTTTTTGAATTCCTATCAATATTTTCCTCTAATAATGGAAGTGTTAATGCATAGAAATAATGTAATTAATATGGCTTATATCCGAATTTATTTCCTTGATTTCCTAGTTAAATTTATTTTCTACTTTGTTAATATTTTTTTTGCGGCAGGGAGGTGGGAAATGCATTGACGCACAGAGTGTGGGACTCCTGGCCAGCCAGGCTACCCACTAAAACCCACCCCTCTTTTGGGGCTTCAAGAACTTGCTCATAAGCCCCCGCAGGTTATAACATAACAATAACAAAACTTTACAATATCACAGAATATCACAACACTACCTAGTCAAATCAATGGACGAGGTAGGAATAGAATAACAGAAAATAAACTATATTATTAAAAAAAACATCAAAAATTAACAAGAACAAGAACAATAACATAAACAAATAACAACGTTGCGAAGGTGTAAAAGACCTTATTTGCAACAAATAAAAATACTTAAAAAATAGATAACAATAAATAAAAATTTTAATCTTAAAAACTAGATAACAATAAGAACAAAAAATATAACAATATGTAATAATGTGGGTGTAAGGAGCCGAAACTATTACAATAAAAACAATAAATCTCAAAACTATGCGTAATAAATTGTGTTATTGTGGGTGTAAAGGGCCCACAATATCACAGATTAAATCTATAAATAATATAAAAACACAAAACATTAAAAGAGATGATAAAATCGTACGAGGCTGGACGTAAAAAACATACAAAAGAGACGACTTGTTTAAAATACGAGATGTTTGCCCTAGAGTTTCCGTAGATGGTGAGATTCATTTAAACATGTAATCATCCTCTTCATGGAGCTCGCATTATACGATAATGATTGTGCTACATTCTATCGAAGCAGTAGTCTTTGCCGAAAAGGTTCAAAGACTACACATTTCTCAAGAATATGCCTCACGGTTTGCACTGTCCTGCAAACAGAGCACCTCGGCTGATCCTCACCGCAGGGAAGATATGCATGCGAGATTTTATTGTGGCCTATTCGCAAACGTGTAAGGGCCACACTCTCTCTACGGCCCAGATTAACAGATGCCGGTATGCTATTGATGCTTGGCTTGACCTGTTTGTGCGTTTCCGTGAGGTTGTGCTACTCACGCTGCCATTTTTCATGAATTTTGCAACGTATGCACAATTTCAGGTCTTTACGGCGTATGGGAATTAGATTCAGGTAGTCTGAATCAGTTGCGACCCGCGCAGCTTCATCAGTCACCTCATTTCCATGTATACCCACGTACCCAGACGTCCATACAAAAACGATCGATATGTGCTGGAGCACTTGAATGTATTGCACCAGAGGGTTCCTTGAAAGCGTGCATATTAGTGCTTGCAGCGCGCTCAACGCGTCGGATCAAATGAGGAATATATTGTGAAGGCTCGAAAACTCTTCACAATATCGCAGGGCTTGCAAAATTGCATATAATTCAGCAGTGTACACGGATGCCTGTGGGGAGAGCAACCAAGTGTGTGAGCTATTGCCAATGGCAATAGCGTTCCCCACACCCGAAATGGTTTTAGATCCATCCGTATACACGAACAGAGAGTCATTTTATACGCTAATAAGCTGTTGAAAGCAGGTCCGATAGAACGGGGAACTGGTATCTTCTTTACGAAGACCAGCTGGATCAAAGCGGCACCTTACCTTTGGGATCAGCCAAAGAGGTACTTCATGAAAACTATAGGAAAGTAATTGAGCGAATTCGAAATTATGACTCTCTTAAATATCCTGCGTTCGAACGGCCGAAGGTCTGGTGACCGCGGCACGTTTCTCATAGAGTCTCCTCAGAAATCTGGATTTTCGGGAGAGAGCCAGGAAATCGACTTGATTGGGCTATGCCCATATCCTTGCGATATAATTGACGAGCAGGCGCTCAGGCCTCAACCTCAATGGGGGCAATCCCGCCTCTTCACATAGACTCATAGAGGGACGTTCGAAAGGCTCTTGTAGCAATTCTTATGCCTGCGTGGTGAATAGGATCTAGGATTTTTAACGCTAACATCCGGGCGGAGGAGAATACTACACAGCCATTAACCATCCTGGGCAGAGCCAGCGATACAAAAAGCCGCAGTAGCATCTCCCGGTCCACACCCCACGATGTTCCAGCCAGTCCCTTAAGCACATTCATTGCTTTGCGACAACTCGCTGCCAGGGATTGGAGGTGTGGACGCCACGTTAATTTCTTGTCAAAGACAAGTCCCAGAAACCTAATCGAGACGGCACGCCCAAGGCGTGATCCAATTAAGTAATGGATCGGATCAAGGTGTGCCTTGCGTTTTCTGCTGAAATGGACCACTTTAGTTTTTTAACTGTGGAGAACCGAAAACCAACACTTTCTGCAGAATGCATCACTTCGTTGATGCCCTGCTGGAGTCTCGTTTGAATTATATCCATTGGAGCTCCATAGAAAATTGCTAGGTCATCAACATACAGACATTGACGAATCGGGGCTGATGCTGCGATGTGATTGAACGCTATAGTAAAAATTGAGACACTTAGCGTCGATAGGATCCTGGATAGGATCCCAGAGTCAGTGCTACCCCCCCGGACACAAGCATTGCGATCACACATAAACTTTGAAGGAACTGCGGCAAAGATCCTCTTAAACCCCTGTCATACAGCTCCCAAGATAGCCTTTTCTGATCTCGAATAGTTCTGATTGCCATGGATCTTCTTCTTTCAAAGTCTATCAAATTTTCCTGCGTGGGGCGTCTTTTCAGTTTGTTAAACGCCCTCTTTTTCTCTGCAACCGCTACTCTCACGACATCATTCCACCAGGGAACTTTTCTCTTAGGTGGAATGCCGGAAGACTTACTTACAGCGTGTGTAGCAGCTTCAATGATTTTGGAGGTTATTTTGCACACATCCTCTTCTACGTCTCCCTTCAACGTGGGAACTTGAAATCTTTCCATGAAAGTGACCCAGTTGGCTCGACGAAGACGCCATCTCGACGAAGTTGGATGTGGACACATCGTTGAGTTATGAGAAATTTTGATGAAAAGATGGTCACTCCCACAAGGATCGGGAAGTACCATCCATTCCAGTCGATGAGGCAGAGGTGCTGAGCATAGTGTCAGATCAATTGCTGACATCTCACCAGTTCTGGCGTTTAATCGTGTTTTCTCGCCGGTAATTAAAATAACATTGGTTGACTCATCCAAAAAAATTTCGATGAGTCCCCCAAGTGCGTTTTTATGCTCAAGGCCCCACAATTGACTGAGAGCGATAAAATCACCTAGCATCAGAAATTGTTGTGGAAGTTGCAAGGCTAAAAGTACCAGATATTCGATACTACAATCGAAGTCCGGCAGATAGATTGTGCATACTGTGAATTCAAGCAATCCGTATATTCTACAAAGCTATAGCTTGTAGGGAAGCGTCAAGGCGAAGAGTCTGGTAAGATAGGCCCTGCCTTAATAATATTGCGACACCAGCCGTTGCTCGAACATGTGGCAGAACAACTCGCTGGCGGACGGTAAAACCCTTCAGGGTATATGTCTCCGCCGGTCTAAGTTGTGTTTCTAGTATATATACACACATAGATGTATGCTCTGCCAGAAGCATGTTTAGCTCACAGTAGCGTTATTTATACCATTGCAATTCCACTGTAATATATTAACCATTTCTATTGGCTAGGACAGGTTGCCCAAGTTGTGGGATCACTTCCTGGGTTTCCCCTTCGGCCAGCCTCTTCTATCTCTTCTGGTTATCTTCTTGTCGGAGAAAGTGACGGAATCTGAATCCGAACGATCCTTTTTTCACGATCCAGGAGGATACTCGAGCGCAGCTTGTGCGTTGGGCTATCTCCCGGTTAAGTTGAAGCCGGAGGCCTGAACCTCTCCGGCTTCGGTGAGCTCAGCTCCGCCTGCAGATCTAGCTCACCATGTAATGTAGATGGAGGTGGAGTCTTTTCTCGATTCACCTCCATCCTTTTTTCTTCTTAGGTGGCCTTATTGGTTGGCACCTCCGAAAGTCTCAACGTCAGTTTTTAGGGTCTCTCTCTTTCGTTCATTTGTAGTTTTGAGAGGGGCCTAGATGGGTCCATTTTGCGTCGTTTTAATGACTTTAGCTGGCCTTGCTGACGCGTGGTCATCGCTTTTTATATTTAAAAACTGATTTGTTTACTTGATTTATTTATTTATTTGTTTTTTTTATATTTCTTTTAAATATTGTGTTGCATAGATGCAGATTAATTTTTGTTTTTTTTTTTGTAATATATTGAAAAACCCAAACGGGTATATCAAATAAACGTAATAATTTAAAAACTGGCAAGCTCTATTGCGAGCATGGAAGCGTCAGCTGAAGGAGCGGGAGTAGCTGTGACGCGGGCATAGGAGATGGCAGGTTGAGTGCGAGGGCTGAAGCCCATCACCCACCTGCGCGCTTCAGGATAAGTGAGCTTATCCAGAACTCTTAATTTCTGGATATCCATCTCTTCCTTGTGTTTGGGGCAATTCGTCGACTTTAGTGATTATCCCCTCAATTAACACATGTAACTGGCTCATTGCACGGTCTTTTATCGTGCATTGGCTCCCCGCATACAAAAATTTGAGGCCGATCACATCTACCAGCCGTGTGTCCATATCTTTGACACCTATAGCATCGCATCGGTGATGGAACGTATGGACGCACGGAGATTTTATTGTGAATGCCAGCATCTACTGTTGCTTGCAAATCAATTTTGTTTAAGGTCAGTTGGAGGAGAGGTGAGTCTTTCAACTCACCATCTTGCCTCCACTTAATACTCCGTGCCTTAAAACTCCCTGGTCGGACATAATTTCAACTATATCTTCGATGGAGCAAATCATGAGGTCTTGGCAAAAGATCACACTCTGGGAACTATTTAATGTTCCATGGGCGATACTTCCACCTCATGATCTCCTAACATCTATAGATTAACTAGTTTTTCATTCGTGAGATTGTCACCGAATGTCTCGACCAACAACCCGTTATTATCTTCCTCAACGTCTTAAAGACATCCTACAGCCTCGTATAAACATTAAGTGATTAAAAAGGGACTTACTGACTTGAAGTTGCTAGAGTCACCTTTTTTCAAAATTAAAAAATACTTCATAACTCTCTGTTTTTGGGCACCTGGAATCATGGCCGGGTTCCCACGGTATTTCGTTTTATCTTAAGGGGGGTTTGGTCCTCCCAACGTTTCGGTAATAACCGGGACGCCACCCGGGCCTCCTTTAACGGAAGGTGGCTTTCCCGTTTGTTTGTGGATTTTTTCTATATCCATAAACTTATAAGAAAAGCAGCCATCGTGTGTAAACGGGCGGGCTGGTATAGCCGGGAACGGGTTTACCCTCGGACTTTAATAACCCTATCCCAGTACTCTGGGGCCCAGTCTCGACTTTACCAATCGCGGAAAACAGGGATGGACTGGAACTTGCCCGAAGAAATGTAGATTCTGATCTCTGCATACATTGCACCCTATCCTACCAAGGACTGACGTGACTGGTGGCTAAGTCCTGCACACCCTGCCTCGGCAGAGCAAGCTCATATCAGCTCTCGGAGAAACTGAGGCCCCACCCTCAGCTCCCCTCGACCACTCCCAGCAAGGATGCACGGGACTGCCAGTTAAACGTGGCCGACAAGCTATGTTGCGACAGTGCACGAACACCGCACACCGAAAACAACGATGACAATGATAACAGCGGGCGATATCCACACACTGATCCCAACGTTGAAAAGATTAGGTCCGTTAGCTTAACCTCCTTGGCTAGGTACTACGCCCTCAAATCACGACAAGTTGGACCCACGGGAGGGTGATAATAATAATTATTATAATTTTTATTTTTATTTTTAGCTTTAGGGGCTTCGAGAATTGCTCATTAGCCCCAGCAGGTTAAAACATAACAATAACAAAATTTAACAACATCACAGAATATCCCAACACTACCTAATCAAATGAATTGACTAAGAAGGTATTAACGTTGTAGTAATGGTGTACAAGGCCTTCAATGCAACTAGTAAGAATTCTTAAAAAACTTGATAACCAGATAATAAATAAAAAATTTAGAACCTAAAACCTATTGCCAATAGCAAAACCGCTCCCCACACCAGAAATGGTTTTATATCTAGATTTATATGTAGTTCTTGGAGAAGATCAAGGTATTTAGTCCATTTTTGCTCCTCTTATTAGATTATATTCGTTTCTGCAGGCGCAGAGAACTCGATGACGTACATAGTCTTAGCTGAAATATCCTGGAGCACTTTATCGGGCTGAGTAGCGGAGAGCTGCCTGGTAGTTGGAAAGGAGAAATACCACCAGATGATACATTTCTCGTTTCTGACAACAGACTCGATTTCTCCGGGAGCATATGGTAGGACTGGCGAACAGTCCACCTCATACTTGTGTCTCAAGAAGTAGTACAGCACACGCAGGGCAGCGTTATGACGATGAATGAAGGTATTCGAGGCATAAGATGGGCATGCCGAAATAAGGTGCATCAGCGTCTCCGGCTAAGATTTACACGCTGCCGGCTGAGATTTACTCTGCACTGAATACTGGAGACTGTCACCTAACACACGTACCTCCGGTGTGTAAGAGTAGCTATCACACCGTCTTTGGCAGCGATGATTAAACCTTCTGTTTCGGACTTGAGTCCAGCTTATCGGAGGAAAGAAAACGTAAGATCAACGGAGAGACCACAGGAGTCTAGATGGCGGTAGAACATACCCTGATCTTGAAAGAGAGAGCTAACTTCAGCTCGTTTAACATCTGAACGAAGTCGCAATTGAGGAAAAAGGACCAAATTATCATCTTGATAAAGATTAGTCGGATCAAATACTAGACCCAATTTTGAAGCACCATGTCGTGCTGCAGAGAACGACATTGAAAATGTTGAAATACGTAATTGCTAATTAAACACACATGATCGCATTTTTCCCTCCGAAAAAACCCTCACAATTCTTCCCATAAAAATTATGCCACCAACCCCACCCCCCCCCCCCATTAATTCTATAAAGGTGAGTACTTTTTGGTAAGTATTTTTTTGAACTTTTTAAACACTTTATGTAAGGTTATTTTCTGTGACGCGGAGCCAAGGGGCCAAAGGGGGAAACTCCTTGTGAGCAGAGCGAGTCTTAAGTTATAGAATCTAATTGTTTGGACGAAACTATAATTGTTGAAACTAATATTTCAAAAGATATACATTTAATTCCAGTTCATTAATAAATAATTCGAATAATTATTTGCGACATACCATTCATTGAATTTTGATTAAATAATATCGTTCATGACAGTACCGGTTTAAATTCCACTGAAATACTATTAGGAAAAAAATCTGTACAATTAGTTCCAAAAATTATAAGAATCCCGAATATGACGAAGTAGAAAAAGATTCGAAAATAGAAAAACCTCGAGAATCATTTCGTTTACGTGCTCTAAAAAGAAAAAATTTTAATGACCAAAAGAAAGTAATAAAATAAATAGTCGGTGACAAAGTATTGGGGCGTACGCATAATAAATCCTCAGCTAAAGACAAATTAATTAAAAAATTATTTTTATTACACGTATATGAAGGCCCATACAATATTACACAAATTAAGTCATTAAATGCATATGTTCTCGTACACTCTAAAAGTTAAATTGTTCGCGGAACTTTTAAAGTCATTGGAAAGATTCATTAAATAAGAAATAATTCAAGAGGAAATATTTAAAAAAAAGTAAAATTAATAATCAAATGTTTAATTCAAAGAAGAACCATCAGTTATTTAAGTATAAAATCAAAAGTGAATTGGGAAATGGTAGAATAAAATAGTAACATAGAGAAATTCGGTTGTTATAGGAAAAAAAATAATTAATCGAGTATTAGTGATAATAGTCATATTGAAATGAAATCAAACAAGCCAATGCTAGTAAAATTAGCAAAAATACAACGTACAAAAAAATTGATGAAATTTAAAAAATAATTTTAATATTTTTGACGTTAGATATTCAAACAAATAACAATTTGGAGTCAACAATAAACTAAGAATTACATACTTATGTCTAAACACAAATTCAAATCGGATTGACTAATTTTTTTTTGTTTAAAAATAAAACCTTAAATATAATTATTTCTTTTCAACCTTACCAATAAAGTCAGAATTTTTTAAATGGAGTCAGAATATTTTCAGAAACCTACAATAAAGTTACAATGTGGTAATTAATGATGTTATTAACGTTTGAATTTGGTAACACATGACCTGATTTGGTAGTAGTGAGAACATTTTAATGTGGTGACCCACACGTGATCGTGCCAACGTTATAGTTTCGACATTTGGTATTTTGTAAATTTCTAAGCATGTAGCCGCTTAGACGCGATGAACATTGTATATCAACAGTTTCAAAAGTTTATTTTATATCCTGCTTGTATGCTTTCAAATTTGAATAAATTGATAATTAAATATCCGTAACACTACCTTGAAAGCATACAAGCAGGATATGAAATCTACTTTTGAACCTGTTTCTAAGCAATGCTATAAATAAATCAGAATTAAAAACAAATATTGACAAAGTAAAAAATAAATTTAACTCGGAAATCAAGGAAATAAATTCGGATATAAGCAACATCAATTATAATATTTCTATGCATGCATTAACACTACCATTATTAGAGACAAATAGTGATAGGAAAAACGTAATTTACAACCAAAATCAGATTTTATTTTCACAATTTTGCGTCATTTTATTGAGAAGTAACTGTAATACTTTAAAAAATTTCATTGATCAATGTAATTTTTGATTCATATCAAATTGATTGTATTTCTGTAAGAATTATTAATGACAATGTAAATCAAAATTCAACTAAACAATTTGATACACATAACAATTTAAATGGACATATCAATATGCCAGAAATCAATATCTTAGTTACACGCATAATTCTTCCAGACAAGAAAATTTTAATAACAAAGTTATCAAAGAAATAGACAGACTCCAAGATGCAACTACCCCATCCATGGAATTTCGAAAAAAAAGTTATACCATCTAAGTAGTCACTAATTGATCATAATTGGTCAGGTAGTCCCATTAATTGGTCAGCAATACAAAACTTTTTATCGATGTTTTAAATTTTTTTCAAGGTCAAACGGAAATCACGTATTATATTATTAAAATTTAGCTATTGCATTCGTTTTAACGATTACATAAATATTTTTATGTTGCAGAAGGATGGTCGAATCTGCTGTTTTACAAAACCGCTAGTTTTTTTACATAACGGAGTTGTTATGTCAAACAACTAGCGGTTTTGTAAAACAGCGGATTCGAAATTCCATCTGTGACATATAAATATTTATGTAATCGTTAAAACGAATAAATTAGCTAATTTTCAAGGATCTAATTCTAATCTAATCTCCTTTTCGAGAAGCTAAAATAAAAGTATAATAATCAAAATAAAAGCTATAGTGTATTATTTAAAAAATATTAGGAGATAAAGCGAAAAAAAAATTTTTATTTAAAATATTACAATACATCAATTTTCTAATGCCAATGAAGAATTATCTATATATAGCATCCGGCAAAATTTTCTAATGCCATTGATCAATTATCTGTACAAGCCTTGCAACCTACGATTAAATAACTACACTTAAAGATTTTGAAACATCGATAAAAAGCTTTCTATCGCTGACCCAATAAAGGAACTACCTGACCATTTATGACCAATTAGAGACCAATTAGATGGTATAATTAGTTTTTCGAAATTCCACGGATAGGGTGCTTAAAGTTTTCTTTGACCTTGAAAAAATATTAAAACATTCATAAAAAGTTTTCTATCGCTAACCAATTAATATGACTGCCTGACCATTTATGACAAGTTAGTGACCAATTAGATGGTATAATTTGTATTTCGAAATTCCATGAATGGGGTGTAAAAATTTGTTTGGTCTTGAAAAAAATTTAAAACAACGATAAAAAGTTTCCTATCGTTGACAACATATGAGGCTACCTTACCAATTATGACTAATTAGTGACCAATTAGATGGTATAATTGCTTTTTCGAAATTCCACGGATGGGGTGCTTAAAGTTTTCTTTGACCTTGAAAAAATATTAAAACATTCATAAAAAGTTTTCTATCGCTAACCAATTAATGGGGTGTTGGGATCTTGAAGCCAATAGACATCAAAATTATTCGCAAAATTTTTTGAAAGTAAAAAGAACCAAAGAAATTATGGCTCAAATAAATCAACTGAAATTTTGCCACAAGTTCAATCAAAAACCGATTCGTTATTAAAATATAATTTTAATTCAAAATTGAATAAAATTTTTTTTGAATTGAAATTAAAGTTTTAGCCGACAAGAAACATTTTAAAGTTAAGAGTAAAGATATATCAGATTCAATAGTAACCAGTGAAACTAAGTTTACAATCGAAACTGAGTCCACTATACTATACACGTTGAAGTGGAGCTGACTGATCTATACAAACTCTAAGGCACTTCTAGACATGATAGAAAGATGCGTTTTTGTGTATTCGGCTCGAAATTTTTTGAAACCGACGAGAAAAATAGGAAAACGTCCGGTTTTTCATTGAAACCCCCCAGAAATGCAGAAAAACACTCCCCAAAATTACGATTTTCTCTGCTATACATGCTAGAAAGATGGGATTTTCACCAATCGACCCGAAATATAGTCAAACCACCAGAAAAAATTTGAAAAATTTCATTACCTACATCGCAACCCCCCCTCTCCCCTAAAATGGGCATTATACCCCTAAAACTGCCCTTTTCACTTCTATTCATGTATGAAAGATCAGCATTTGTATGACACATAAGATCGGTTTTCATATATATATATATATTTATATATTAATATATATATATTTATATATATATATATATTTATACATATATATATATATATATATATATATATATATATATATATATATATATATATATATATATATATACATAAATATATCATAAAACTTGAGGGACTGCGTATAGATAGGTCTCATATTACCATTTTCAAGGGGTTGCGATGAAATAAATTACGTTTTTCGAATCAACCGATTAATTTGCAGTTATTCTGCGTTGAAGGCAAACAACCGCATCTTTCTAGCATGTAATGTGGTAAATGGGTGATTTTTGGAGCGTTTTTTCAATTTTCAAGAGGGTGGCGATGAAAAAATTAAAGCCTATCGAAGAACCTCATAAGTTGAAGAAATTCTCCACCAAATACAAAAAATTCCATTATTCTACGATGAATAGAAGTTAAAAGGGTAGCTAAGCGGTTTATTTTCCAATTTTTTAGGGGGTAGCGATGAAAAAGTTTTTCGAATTACCTTCGAAATTTATATTTATAAAGCGTTGAATTCAAAAAACTGCATCTGTCCAACATGTTTAGAAGGAAAAGAGCGTTTTTGTTTTCTTTTTCCCAATTTGCGAAGGGTTGTAAAAACATAAATGTAAAAAGGGCGGAGTTTTCGGAGAGATATTTCACATAATAGTTGGTCCTTAATAAGTGATGATATCCCAATTAATTAGCCGAGCTATTAATAAAGTAAATAGTTAAAACTAAAATGGGAGAATATAAGTGCAAAGTAATATGAAGAAAAAAAATTGGTTGAAATAATTTATTTCGTAAGTTTTCTCTTAGTATGTTTTTAAAATTTTATATCGCGGCAAGTTGTTTGTTTTCTTTTGCTTTAAATATTTTAAATTAAAACTTGCCGCGTTATAAAATTTTAAAAACATACTAAGAGAAAACTTAATAAAATAAATTATTTTAACCTAATTTTTTTTTTCATTTTACTTTGCAATTATATTCTTACATTTTAGTTTTAA
This sequence comes from Nineta flava, assembly GCA_963920215.1. Classification (NCBI taxonomy): domain Eukaryota; kingdom Metazoa; phylum Arthropoda; class Insecta; order Neuroptera; family Chrysopidae; genus Nineta; species Nineta flava. Next base: position 35,240,468 of record OY986046.1, on the reverse strand, counting down.
CTATTTATATTATTAATAGCTTGGCTCTTTAATTGGGATATCATCACTTATTAAGGAGCAACTGTTATATGAAGTATCTCCCCAAAAACTCGGCCATTTTTTACATTTATGTTTTTGATCGGAATGAATTTTGTTTAAATAATATCGTTCATGACAGTACCGGTTTTACTCCCACTGAAATGCTATTAGGAAAACAATCTCTAAAATTAGTTCAAAAATTTATTAAATATCCCGATAATGACGAAATAGAAAAAGATTCGAAAATAGAAAAACCTCGAGAAAGATTTCGTTTACGTGCTCTAAAAAGAAAAACTTTGAATGACAAAAAGAAAGTAATTATATATAAAGTCGGTGACAAAGTATTAGTGCGTTTCATTATAAATCCTCAGCAAAGACAAGACAGAAAAGACTTTTTATTATATGAAGGCCCATACAAAATTACACATATTAAGCCATTAAATGCATATGTTCTCGTACAATCTAAAAGTAAAATTGAACGAGGAACTATTAACACTATTCATCTTAAAAAATTGATAAGCGAAGAAGAAATGAGACCAGGATAAAAAGTGTCTAACTTTAGTAAATTCTTTGTTTTGTGATCAATTAATATAAACATGATTATGAAAAATATTGAAATTGATATGTGATGCATATCGTTGCGAAATTATAGAATTATTTTTATACGTCCATGTATACGGAGGTCACGCTTGTAATACTCAGTTTACATACGAACGTTACCCTTTAGTATTTTTGTACATATTAATTTGTCTGTAATGTATAAATGCTTGTGCACACATTATATAATTTGGTATATTCATAGTATAGTTCCTTGCGCGCACATTGTTTTTTTTCAGTTGTGTATTTTTTGAGCGTAACTTACGTTTTACTTTTCCATAAATCACTCGCTTTAAGTGAATCAACATAAAAAATCACTCTCTTTAGTAGCGTCAAACTGGAAAGACTCTCTTTAGTAGCGTCAAACTAAAAATACCTTTTAGCTTCAGCTCGAAGAGACTTTATATTTAAGTGTTCTAATGTTAGTTCTTATGTTACCTTTTTGTGAGTTTCAACCCAAGTAATATTCAAGAATACTCTTCTTGAGTATTATACTTGACTGAGTAATGGGCCACTGAGTAAAGTGTTCGTGACACCGCTAATGTAATTGGATTTAGTTCACGAAAGACAGCTGAAACTGATAATTGAATTAATTAGGTATGTTAGATTTGTACTTGCATATATTAATTAAAACTTTTGTGGTAATCACACTGTTTACCTTATATTAGAGTACGATGATTTAGTTTGAAATTGTAAATGTTGTGAATAAATTGCTTTTAGTATAATATTGTTTTTTCTAAAAACACTTGTAATTACTACAATCGTAGGCAGAAGTAGAGAATGGATAAAAAGGAGGCTTCGAAGAAGCCATTAACGAAATACGAATCTCTCTCTCGAAATACAACATCCGATCCGATTTTCACTAGAAATTAATTAACGGGCCAAAAGCACGATCTTTGAATACACTCTGTCTTCTTTAAAATACTACAATTCTTAATTATTTATCAATATCATTTTCTTTTCTTAACTTAAATGTATTATATCTATTATTTTCTTTAATCTTAATTAATATTAATATTTATATGTTAAATATTAATATACTATTATCTTTATCGTGAATCTTTATCGAACATAACTTAATCAAACCCAAAAACTCTAAATTTAGTTGAAATTCCTTTTATTTTGAAAAAATTTTATATTTTATTAAATTTTTTCTAAATATTTTTCGTTCCTTTCGTTTTTTTATTTATTTTTGTTTACGATCGAGTTTTAATGATTTCATAATTCAACTGCAAAACAAATTGTCATCTAACAACCCAAAAATATATTTTTTATCTTTCGTGTAGGATTTTAATTCCAAAATGGTCTCAAGACGAATTATATTTAGTAAAAATATATTTCTTTCCAAATGCATATCTTATCAGTTTTGTAATTGAATGTTGTAACCAATTGTATGTTTGTTTTTTATATCGCAAAAACAAGAAAGGGGGTATTTTTGACGTTCTTGTTTAAAAGGGTGGATAGTTTAAATAAAAATACAAATTATGAACTCTTGTATTAATTCAATAAATAGTCAGTAAAGTAAGCGATTTATTTTTTCTGCGATATAAGAAAACACACCAACACCAAAATATTAGTGGAATTTGTTATTATATATTTTAAGAATATAGATGACATAGCTTGTTATTGAATAATAGTAGCGATTTGTTTATCAAGAGCGAGTTAATATTAAAGTGAATTTTTTGGGTAGTAGATCACTTTTAAAAAGGCACTTACAAAAAGTCATTGGAAAGATTCATTAAATATCAAATAATTCAAGAGGATGTATTAAAAAAAAGTAAAATTAATAATCAAAAGTTAAATTCAAAGAAGAACCATCAGTGATTTAAATATAAAATCAAAAGTGAATTGGGAAGTGGTAGAATAAAATAGTGAAATAGAGAAATTCAGTTGTTATAAGAAAAAAAATAATTTATCGAGCATAAGTGATAATAATCAAATTGAAATGAAGTGAAACAGCGACCACCTGATCATTAGCCCCCGCAGGTAAAAAATTAACAAAAACAAAACTTCTTAACAAGTAACAAAGTATCACAACCCTACCTAGTCAAATGTAAATAACCAAATATAAAATATATACAAAAAAATACAAAAATTAACAACAACAACAACAAATAACAACGTTGTAGTGAAGGTGCAAGAGAACTTCACTGCAACAAATAAAAACACTTAAAAAACTAGATAACAATATTTAAAAAAAATTTTAAACTTAAAAATTAGATAACAATATTTAAAAAAAATTTTAAACTTAAAAACTAGATAACAATAAAAAGTTTTAAAAACTAAAAAAATATAACAACGTGTAATAGTGAGGGTGTAAAGAGCCCACACTATTACAGTAAACACAATATAAAACTTAAAAACTATGTGCAATAAAATGTGAAATTGAGGGTGTAAAGGGACCACAACATCACAGATAAAATCAATAAATAATTTAAAAGAACCAAACATTTAAAAAATCCTACGAGGCTGTAAATAAAATCAAATAAAAGAAAATATGTTTTTAAAAAAAGAGATGTCCCCCAAAGTCTCCGTAGAAGTTGAGATTCATTTAAAAATGTAATCATTCTCTTCACGGAGCTCGCATTATACGATAATGCTCGTGCTACATTCTTTCGAAGCCGTAGTGTTTGCCGTAAAGGTTCAAAGACTCCACATTCCTCAACAATATGCCACATGGTTTGCACTGTCCTGCAAACAGTGAATCTTAGCTGATCCTCACCGCAGAGAAGATATGCATGCGCATTTTGAGTGTGGCCTATTCGCAAAAGTGTAAGGGCCACACTCTCTCTACGGGTCAGATTTACAGGTGCCGGCATCTTTTTGATGCTCTGCTTGACATTTTTGAGCTGTTCCGTGAGGTTGTTCCACTCACGCTGCCATTTTTCATGAGTTTTGAAACGTATGCACACTTTCCGGTCCTCTGGGCATATGGGAAATAGATCCAGGTGGTCGTATTCAGCCGCGACCAGCGCAGCTTCACCGGCCACCTCATTTCCATGTATACCCACGTGCCCAGGCGTCCATACAAAAACGATAAATATGAGCTGGAGCACGTGGAGTATCGCTAGGATGTTTTTCACCAGAGGTACCTATGTGAAGTTGGCAACCCACTTAACGATAGAAGATTTTTTTAAATTTTATTCGATTGTACTCGGTTTGTACCGGATTGTACCACCTTGATTTTCGTTTGTACCCTAAAGAGGTGAAAAATATAGGGGTGGGTAAAATTGTTCCGCAATGATTTTCGTTGATGTCATTGTGAAGAGAATCGTTTGTATCTGTTTGTACCGATGTTATAAAAAAATTAAAAAAATTTAAAAATTTAAAAAAAAAAAATTAAAAAAAAAAATTTTTTTTAATATTAAAAAATTAAAATAAATTTTTTTTCTTATCTCATTTAGCAATAAACTAAATGTGGTATCGTTTTGGTAGAGACAATAGTTTCTGCACGTTTGATCGCATGCAGAATTCATTTTTATTGCGTTTAATACTCGACGGTTAAAAACGGGTACAAACGATATAAGTGTCGGTACGCATGGGTAAAAACGATTACGAATGGGTACAAACGATTTGTCGGTGTTACAAACTGGAGCAAACGATTAAATTGTCGCTAAATACAAACGATTTGTTGGAGTTACAAACCTGTAGAAACAATATAAATGTCGGCAAAACTGGGTACAAACGGTTACGAGTGGGTACAAACGATTTGTCGGTGGTACAAACGATATTAGTGTCGCTACGCATGGGTACAAACGATTATGAGTGGGTACAAACGATTTGTCGGTAGAACACACGATATAAGTGTCGGTACGCATGGGTGCAAACGATTACAAGTGGGTACAAACGATTTGTCGGTGAAACAATCCGGAAAACACTATATCATTGTCGGCAAAACTGGGTACAAACGATTACGAGTGGGTACAAACGATTTGTCGGGGGTACAAACGATAAAATTGGCGGTAAGACTGGGTACAAACGAATATGAGTAGGTACAAATGATTTGTCGGTGGTACAAACCGGTACAAACAATATAATTGTCGGAAAAACTGGGTGCAAACGATTACGAGTGGGAACAAAAAATTTGTCGGTGGTACAAACGATATTAGTATCGGTACGCATGGGTACAAACGATTATGAGGGGGCACAAACAATTTGTCGGTAGTACAAACGTTGTAAGTGTCAGTACGCATGGAAACAAACGGTAACGAGTGGTTGCAAAAGATTTGTCGGTGTTACAAGCCGGTACAAACGATATCAGTGTCGGTATGCATGGATACAAACAATAACAATTGGGTACAAACGATTTGTCGGTGATACAAAGCGGTACAAACACTATAATTGTTGGCAAAATTGGGTACAAACGATTCCGAGTGGGTACAACCAATTTGTCGGTGGTACAAACGATATTAGTGTCGGTACGCGTGGGTACAAACGATTTGTCGGTGTTACAAACCGGTACACACAACATCATTGTCGGCAAGGCTGGGAACAAACGATTGCGAGTGGGTACAAACGATTTGTCGGTGGTACAAACGATATAAGTGTCGGTATGCATGGGTACAAACGATTAAAAGTGGGTACAAACGATTTGTCGGTGAAACAATCCGGTACACACAATTTAATTGTTGGGTAAACAGAGGGCTAACGATTACGAGTGGGTACAAACGATTTGTCGGTGATACAAACGTTATTCTTGTCGGTACGCGTAGGTACAAACGATTACGAGTGGGTAAAAACGATTTGTCGGTGTTACAAATCGGTACAAACGATAAAATTGTCCGTCGCTGAAACAATCCGGTACACACAATATACTTGTTGGTTTATTAGGGTGCAAACGATTATGAGTGGGTTCAAACGATTTGTCGGTGGTACGAACGATAAAATTGTCGGTAAAACTGAGTACAGACGAATAAGTGTGGGTTCAAACGAATTATCGGTGGTACAAACGATATTAGTGTCGGTACGCATGGGTACAAACCATTACGAGTGGCTACAAACGATTTGTCGGTGAGCAAACCAGTACAAACTATATCAGTGTCGGTACGCATGGGTACAAACGTTTACGAATGGGTACAAACGATTTTTCGGTGTAACAAACCGGTACAAACAATATAATTGGCGGCAAAACTGGGTACAATCGATTACGAGTGGGTACAAACGGTTTGTCGGTGGTACAAACGATATCAGTGTCGGCACGTATGTGTACAAATGATAACGAGTGGGTAAAAACGATTTGTCGGTGGTACAAACGATATTAGTGTCGATACGCATGGATACAAACAATTATGAGTGGGTACAAACGATTTGTCGGTGGTATAAACGATATTAGTGTCGGTACTTATGGGTACAAACGACTGAGTTCCGTCAATTATATCGTTTATACCAGTTTGTAACACCGACAAATCGTTTGTACCCATTCGTAATCGTTTGTACCAATGCGTACCGTTAATTATATCGTTTATACTGGATTGTAACACCGACAAATCGTTTGTACCCACTCGTAATCGTTTGAACCCATGCGTACCGACACTAATATCGTGTGTACCACCGACAATTCGTTTGTACCCACACTTATTCATTTGTACCCAGTCTTACCGACAATTTTATCGTTTGTACCGATTTGTAACACCGACAAACCGTTTGTACCAACTTGTAATCGTTTCTACCCATGCGTACCAACAATAATATCGTATCTACCACCGAAAAATCGCTGTACCCACTCGTATTCGTTTGTACCAAGTTTTGCCGACAATTATATTGTGTGTACCGGATTGTTTCACTGACAAATCGTTTGTACCCACTCGTAATCGATTGTACACATGCGGACTGACAATTATATTATTTGTACCGGTTTGTAACACCAACAAATCGTTTGTACCCAATCGAAATCGTTTGTGACAATGCAAACCGACACTGATATCGTTTGTACCGGCTTGTACCACCAACAAATCGTTTTTACCTATTCGTAATCGTTTGTACCCATACGTACCGACACTGATATCGTTGATATCGGCTTGTATCACCGACAAATCGTTTGTACTTAGTCGTAGTCATTTGTACCCATGCATACCGACACTGATATCGTTTGCACTGGCTTGTACCACCGACAAATCGTTTGCACCCTCTCAGAATCGTTTGTACTTATGCGTACGGACACTAATATCGTTTGTACCACCGAAAATTTGTTTGTACCCACACTTATTCGTTTGTACTCAGTCTAACTGACAATTTTATCGTTTTTACCGATTTGTAACACCGACAAACCATTTGTACCGATTTGTAACACCGACAAACCATTTGTACCGACTCGTAATCGTTTATACCCAGTCTGGCCGATAATTATATTGTTTGTACCGGTTTGTAATACCGACGAATCGTTTGTACCCATTTGTAATTGTTTGTACCCATGCGTACCGACACTGATATGGTTTGTACCGGCTTGTACCACCGACAAATCGTATGAACCCATTCCTAATCGTTTGTACCTATGCGTACCGATACTAATATTATTTTTACCACCGACAATTCGTTTGTACCCTCACTTATTCGTTTTTCCCCAGTCTTACCGACAATTTTATCGTTCAAACCAGTTTTAAACACCGACAAATAGTTTGTACCCACTCGTAATCGTTTATACCCATGCGTACCGGCACTTATATCATTTGTAACGGTTTACAACACCGACATATTGTTTGTACCCAATCGTAATCGTTTGTACCCATGCGTACCGACACTTATATCGTTTGTATCCGTTTTTAATCGTTGAGTACTTAATCGCAATAAAAATGAATTCTGCATGCGACCAAACGTGCAGAAACTATTGTCTCTACCAAAATGATACCACATATTATTTATTCCTAAATGAGATACGAAAAAAAAGAATCAAATTGAAAAAAATTTTTTTTTATTTTTTAATATTTAAAAAAAATTTGTTTTTTTAATTTTTTAATTTTAAAATTTTTAAATTTTTTTATAACATCGTTACAAACAGGTACAAATGATTCTCTACACAATGGCATCAAAGAAAATCATTTATCTCAACACGAGTTGCGGAGCAATTTTACCCACCCCCATATTATTCACCCCTTTGGGGTACAAACGAAAATCAAGGTGGTACAATCCGGTACAAACCAGTTACAATCGAATAAAATTAAAAAAATCTTCTTCCTTTAAGTGGGTTGCCAACTTCACATAGGTACCAGAGGATCCCTTGAAAAATGAGGAATATATTGTGAAGGTTCGAAAACTATAATTCAGCAGTGTACATGGATGCCTGTGGGGAGAGCAACCAAGTGTGTGAGGTATTGCAAATGGCAATAGCGCTCCCATACCAGAAATGGTTTAAGATCCATCCGTATACACGCACAAAGAGTCATTGTATTCGATAATAATTTGTTGAAAGCAGGTCCGATAGTACTGGGAACTGGTCTCATTTTTACGGAGACCAGCCAGGTCAAAGCGGCACCTTACCTTTAGGATCAGCCAAGGAGATAATTCATGGAAACTATAGGAAAGTAGCTGAGCGAATTCAAAATTAAGACTCTCTAAAAGCTCCTGCGTTCGAACGGCCATAGGTCTGGTGACCGTGGCACGTCTCTCATAGAGTGTCCTCAGAAATTTCAATTTCCTGAAGAGAGCCGGGAAGTTGGCATGATTGGGCTTAGCCCATAACCCCGCGACATAATTGAGGAGCAGGCGCTCACGCCTCAACCTCAATGGGGGCAATCCCGACTCTACACATAAACTCATAGAGGGACTCATTCGAAAAGCTCCTGTAGCAATGCCTGCGTGGTGAATAGGATCTAGGATTTTGAGCGATGATATCCGGGCGGAGGAGAATACTACACAGCCATAATCCATCCTGGACAAAATCAGCGATAAATAGAGCCACAGTAGCATCTCTCGGTCTGCACCCCACGATGTACCAGCGAATCCCTTAAGCACATTCATTGCCTAGAAACAACTCGCTGGCAGGGATTAGAGGTGTGGACGCCAGGTTAATTTCTTGTCAAAGACAAGTTCTAGAAACCTAATAGAGTCGGCACATTCAAGTCGGGTACCCCTTAAGTAAAGGATCGGATCAGGATGTGCCTCGCATTTTCTTCAAAACTGGAATACTTTAGTTCAAATTGTGGAGAACCGAAAACCAACACTTTCTGCAGAATGCACCTCTATGATGATACCCTGCTTGAGTCTAGTTTCAATTGTATCCATTGTTGGAGCTCCATAGAAAATTGCAAGTTCATTTACATACAGACATTGACGGATCGGTGCTCATCATACTGCGATGTGATTGACCGCTCTCGCATAAAGGGTGACACTAATCGTCGAGCCCTGGGGAACACCATTCTCCTGGGAATGGATCTCAGAGTCAGTGCCACACATAAAACATTGAATGAACTGAGGCAGAGATCCTCTTAGACCCCAGGCATGCAGCTTCCTGAGAATGCCATACCTCCAAGTCATATCATATGCATTTTCCAGGTCGAAGAACACTCCCACAATGTGATAGCCCCGAAGAAAGTTGTCGTGAATGGCATTCTCAAGGCAAACAAGTTGATCCCTCGTCGAATGGTATTGGCGGGAACATGTCTGTAATTTACTTATCAGATGACTAGTTTCCAGCCACCAGACGAAACGTCTGTTCACCATTTTTTTCAATATCTTGCTGAAGCAGCAAGTCAAAGATATTGGACGGTAGCTCCTTTTTAAGCAGCGGGATGATAATGGCTTCCCGCCATTGCTGTGGGTAAACGCTCTGCCGAAAAATATTGTTGTATAGATCCAGTAATCCGCACTTACCAGGATAAGGCAGATTCTGGATCATGGCAAAATGTAATGTATCGGGGCCAGGTGATGTATCTTTTGACCCCTTTAACGCCTCCAGTAGTTCTTGCATTCTAAAATCGTTGTTATACTGGAGGGATTCATCTGAGAAAAAATCAAGATCATCATGTTGTTTGTGATGCATCTTGATCCGCAGGAAATCCGGGTCATAATTTTGGGAGCGGCAGATGCGCTCGACATGCTCCGCTAAACACTCAGCGATTTCGGCACTCTGCGATATGACTCGGCCATCCAAATTGAGGAGGGCAAGCACCGGTGATGAGGAAAATTTTCCCGAAATTGCCTTTACCCACCTCCATTCCTCCGAAGATGGTGTGGAGGTGTTGATGAAACATATTGCTCCCTAGATGGCCTTTTCTGATAGCCTTTCCTACGTGGGGCATCTTTTCAATTTGTTAAACGCCCTCTTTTTCTCTTTTGTCGCAATTTCATAGTTTTCCTCGAATTTTTCTTGAAATATTTTCTTAATGTATTCGTTTTCTAATTTTGTCATATTTATGTTTTCATTTTCCTTCTTATTTACTTCCTCCATAACTTTTAATCATATTTCCATATTCGCTAATAACAGTACGTAATTGCAGTGGACATCAGCCCCGGGAAATGTTTTAACATTTTTAATTGCGCTCCTTTATCTTTCATTAATTAATATATAATCAACTTGATTTCTGATTATTTTGTCAGTCGTATCTCCAGGTGTCTTCCAAGTATACAATCTTCTGTCGGGTTGCTTAAACCATCTATTGGTGATGATGAGTCCATTACTGTTTGCAAATTCGGCTAAAGTGTCTCCTCATGAGTTTCTTTTCCCAAGTCCTAATGGACCAATGGCGGGTTTTTCTTCATTGCTTCCCACTTTTGCGTCTCCCATTATAATTGTGCATTCTCGAGTTTAAGTTAAAGTAAGTATATTTTCCAAACGGTTATAAAACTCATCACACTGCTGTTCGGAGCTATCAGAAGTTGGTGCATATATCTGAATTATGTATCACAATAATTTTTTCAAACTCATATACTGTGCCTATTATTTTCTTTCTTAATTTATTACGTAATATAATTGCTACTCCGTTATTGTGGCTTGTGCCACAATAACTGATAATATATGACGGTATAATTATTCTTCTGAGTTATACCGGTCGATGTCCATCTCATTAGACTAATCCCAGCAATGTCAACCCTGTATTCATCTAATTCCTGTAGCAAATTATCTAATTTTCTGCTTTGGTGTAGACGTCTTATGTTCCAAGCAGCTATCTGTATATCTTTATTTTTATGTAATTGTATCATATTGTTGTATTATAAATCGTCGTCATTATTCGCAATCCTGGTCATCCTAGGCATAATACGATGGTGGGTTGCCATTAGCTTCCATCGGACATCACCTCTATGTTTCCCATTCTTTAGTAACTATTTTTTCTCGAGTATAACTGAGGAATTACTGCAAAAAAATTTGGTTTTTTATCCCGTGCTACTATTGTTACATTTTCCTGATTTGTGCTATTTCTCCTAACATCTCTTTTTTCTCTTTTCCCTTTGAATGATTGATTAATATCGGGGTACAAAATATTGCACTTTGACATTATGGTCCATTGTGGTCCCCCTTCTACTTCAGTCTGACGAGAATCGCTTCTCCCATATGTTGGCAATAGCCTGGAGCTTGCTTCTCAGGTCCTCCTGAAGGTTCATATATTCGGGGTGTTATGCAATGAATATCTTGTTTCTGCTGTAACCCAGAGGTTTGCAGTCAAAGATTATTTGGCTGGAAGTTTCCTTCTCCTCGCCACACAATCTGCACACAATGGACCCGTTATGGAGTCCTATTGCGTGCAGATATTTCCGCAGGGGATAATGCCCGGTAATGAATCCGGCAACCCTCTGCAGTTGCATCCTCTTCAGTCTCAATGCATCGAGAGACAGCCTCTCGGTTACACTCTGAAGCAGTACCTTTCCGAGCTCTTGTTGCGGTAATTTTTCCCAGTGATCACGATGCTCAGCATTTGACCACTCATTGATCACCTGTTAATATGCAGTCCTAGCAATTTATAAAATAGGCTCTGGGCTGGTGAACGTCATTCCGACTCCTTTCTTTGATAAACTCTCTGTTTTTACGTTTCCTTCGAATGCACTGTGACCGGCACACAGATCAATTTAACATTGTTCCGTTTTGCCAGTTTCAGAAGTTCCTACGGACAATCCTTGACTACCTTTGAGGTGACCTCAGTTCTTGACTGTCCGAAAGTATACATACGTTCTGGTTTATGAAGCCTCTACGTAGGTTCTCACGGACGCAGGCCAGTATGGCATAAACTTCTGCTAGGAAGACCGTGGCATATTTCCCCAAGTTGAGGCTTATGTTTGCATTTGGTCTCTCACCGAAGATTCCCGCCCCGGTCCCTTCTTCAGTTTTGGATCCGTCTGTATACCAGACAATTCCTTTCTTGAGCTAGGGTGGATCTCCTTCCGACCACATGGCCCTATCACATACTATAGTGAAAGGTTTTTGCAAAAATTATGTCTTCGGAAGTATATCTGTGCCCATTTCAAAGACGGGGTCTCAGATAATTGATGTTCCCAAGATACTACCAACCTGATTATTTTATTAATCCAGTGATATTTTGACGACATTCTATAGGCGCTGCATCTCGCTTTAGCTATAATTACAATGCTTAGCGGAAGTAGCCTAAGTATGACTTCCATGGCAGCTGTAGGTATACTGCTCATGGATACAGTGATTCACAACCCAGAGACTGACCTCTCTGTATTTTGGCCAGCTTTTTGCACGCAGTAATCTGATAAACTTTCGCCTACCACACTAAAGCAGCATAGGCTATATTGGGCGTGACTACGGTTGTGTAAAGCCAGTGGATCATTTTGGGTTTAAGACCCCAGATTTTTCCATATGCTCTTTTGCAAAGCAAGAGAGAAGATTTGCTCTAATTTTTCATGTATTCCAGCTCAAAGTTTCATGTTAGTTTAGAGTCCCACATTACTCCTAAGAACTTGGCTTACCTTGTGATCTGTAATCTTTCCCCGAAGACGATGGGTGGCTTTATGTTATCCACCTGCCTTTTCCATGTGAATGGAATTAGTTCGGTCCTACCTGGATTATTTTCTCTCTATGGTGCAAAGCACTCTCCAAACACAAACACCAACCACTGCTCTACACACAACAATACATACAACATGCATTCCGATCAATGCAAACACACTTAAACCAAACACGGAAACTTCAAATCAGCACCCACACAATACACAGCCACACATGCAAAACACAACACAAGAAATATACACGATACAACACAATATATCTACAACAACACACTCACTCGCACCATCACCACATTCTCCAAACTAAACACAAAACACCACACAAGAATCATACAACTCACCATGCAGCATCATTACTACAACAGCACTACCACGCACCAACCCCGTTAAATCAAAACGAAACACATACCACGACACACATTGCTCGGATAACAAGCCTTACACAAGACCAAATATCAATACCATCAGATATTTCAAAGCAAACACAAAACATTTCAACCATTGTAACACTAACACGACTCACACATGACAACCGCGGACAACACCCCTTTTGCTCATCGAATAATAATAATAATAATAATAATAATAATAATAATAATAATAATAATAATAATAATAATAATAATAATAATAATAATAATAATAATAATAATAATAATAATAATAATAATAATAATAATAATAATAATAATAATAATAATAATAATAATAATAATAATAATAATAATAATAATAATAATAATAATAATAATAATAATAATAATAATAATAATAATAATAATAATAATAATAATAATAATAATAATAATAATAATAATAATAATAATAATAATAATAATAATAATAATAATAATAATAATAATAATAAAACATAATAATAATAATAATAATAATAATAAAACATAATAATAATAATAATAATAATAATAATAATAATAATAATAATAATAATAATAATAATAATAATAATAATAATAATAATAATAATAATAATAATAATAATAATAATAATAATAATAATAATAATAATAATAATAATAATAATAATAATAATAATAATAATAATAATAATAATAATAATAATAATAATAATAATAATAATAATAATAATAATAATAATAATAATAATAATAATAATAATAATAATAATAATAATAATAATAATAATAATAATAATAATAATAATAATAATAATAATAATAATAATAATAATAATAATAATAATAATAATAATAATAATAATAATAATAATAATAATAATAATAATAATAATAATAATAATAATAATAATAATAATAATAATAATAATAATAATAATAATAATAATAATAATAATAATAATAATAATAATAATAATAATAATAATAATAATAATAATAATAATAATAATAATAATAATAATAATAATAATAATAATAATAATAATAATAATAATAAAACATAATAATAATAATAATAATAATAATAATAATAATAATAATAATAAAACATAATAATAATAATAATAATAATAATAATAATAATAATAATAATAATAATAATAATAATAATAATAATAATAATAATAATAATAATAATAATAATAATAATAATAATAATAATAATAATAATAATAATAATAATAATAATAATAATAATAATAATAATAATAATAATAATAATAATAATAATAATAATAATAATAATAATAATAATAATAATAATAATAATAATAATAATAATAATAATAATAATAATAATAATAATAATAATAATAATAATAATAATAATAATAATAATAATAATAATAATAATAATAATAATAATAATAATAATAATAATAATAATAATAATAATAATAATAATAATAATAATAATAATAATAATAATAATAATAATAATAATAATAATAATAATAATAATAATAATAATAATAATAATAATAATAATAATAATAATAATAATAATAATAATAATAATAATAATAATAATAATAATAATAATAATAATAATAATAATAATAATAATAATAATAATAATAATAATAATAATAATAATAATAATAATAATAATAATAATAATAATAATAATAATAATAATAATAATAATAATAATAATAATAATAATAATAATAATAATAATAATAATAATAATAATAATAATAATAATAATAATAATAATAATAATAATAATAATAATAATAATAATAATAATAATAATAATAATAATAATAATAATAATAATAATAATAATAATAATATGAATAATAATAAAACATAATAATAATAATAATAATAATAATAATAATAAAACATAATAATAATAATAATAATAATAATAATAATAATAATAATAATAATAATAATAATAATAATAATAATAATAATAATAATAATAATAATAATAATAATAATAATAATAATAATAATAATAATAATAATAATAATAATAATAATAATAATAATAATAATAATAATAATAATAATAATAATAATAATAATAATAATAATAATAATAATAATAATAATAATAATAATAATAATAATAATAATAATAATAATAATAATAATAATAATAATAATAATAATAATAATAATAATAATAATAATAATAATAATAATAATAATAATAATAATAATAATAATAATAATAATAATAATAATAATAATAATAATAATAATAATAATAATAATAATAATAATAATAATAATAATAATAATAATAATAATAATAATAATAATAATAATAATAATAATAATAATAATAATAATAATAATAATAATAATAATAATAATAATAATAATAATAATAATAATAATAATAATAATAATAATAATAATAATAATAATAATAATAATAATAATAATAATAATAATAATAATAATAATAATAATAATAATAATAATAATAATAATAATAATAATAATAATAATAATAATAATAATAATAATAATAATAATAATAATAATAATAATAATAATAATAATAATAATAATAATAATAATAATAATAATAATAATAATAATAATAATAATAATAATAATAATAATAATAATAATAATAATAATAATAATAATAATAATAATAATAATAATAATAATAATAATAATAATAATAATAATAATAATAATAATAATAATAATAATAATAATAATAATAATAATAATAATAATAATAATAATAATAATAATAATAATAATAATAATAATAATAATAATAATAATAATAATAATAATAATAATAATAATAATAATAATAATAATAATAATAATAATAATAATAATAATAATAATAATAATAATAATAATAATAATAATAATAATAATAATAATAATAATAATAATAATAATAATAATAATAATAATAATAATAATAATAATAATAATAATAATAATAATAATAATAATAATAATAATAATAATAATAATAAAACATAATAATAATAATAATAATAATAATAATAATAATAATAATAATAAAACATAATAATAATAATAATAATAATAATAATAATAATAATAATAATAATAATAATAATAATAATAATAATAATAATAATAATAATAATAATAATAATAATAATAATAATAATAATAATAATAATAATAATAATAATAATAATAATAATAATAATAATAATAATAATAATAATAATAATAATAATAATAATAATAATAATAATAATAATAATAATAATAATAATAATAATAATAATAATAATAATAATAATAATAATAATAATAATAATAATAATAATAATAATAATAATAATAATAATAATAATAATAATAATAATAATAATAATAATAATAATAATAATAATAATAATAATAATAATAATAATAATAATAATAATAATAATAATAATAATAATAATAATAATAATAATAATAATAATAATAATAATAATAATAATAATAATAATAATAATAATAATAATAATAATAATAATAATAATAATAATAATAATAATAATAATAATAATAATAATAATAATAATAATAATAATAATAATAATAATAATAATAATAATAATAATAATAATAATAATAATAATAATAATAATAATAATAATAATAATAATAATAATAATAATAATAATAATAATAATAATAATAATAATAATAATAATAATAATAATAATAATAATAATAATAATAATAATAATAATAATAATAATAATAATAATAATAATAATAATAATAATAATAATAATAATAATAATATGAATAATAATAAAATAATAATAATAATAATAATAATAATAATAATAAAACATAATAATAATAATAATAATAATAATAATAATAATAATAATAATAATAATAATAATAATAATAATAATAATAATAATAATAATAATAATAATAATAATAATAATAATAATAATAATAATAATAATAATAATAATAATAATAATAATAATAATAATAATAATAATAATAATAATAATAATAATAATAATAATAATAATAATAATAATAATAATAATAATAATAATAATAATAATAATAATAATAATAATAATAATAATAATAATAATAATAATAATAATAATAATAATAATAATAATAATAATAATAATAATAATAATAATAATAATAATAATAATAATAATAATAATAATAATAATAATAATAATAATAATAATAATAATAATAATAATAATAATAATAATAATAATAATAATAATAATAATAATAATAATAATAATAATAATAATAATAATAATAATAATAATAATAATAATAATAATAATAATAATAATAATAATAATAATAATAATAATAATAATAATAATAATAATAATAATAATAATAATAATAATAATAATAATAATAATAATAATAATAATAATAATAATAATAATAATAATAATAATAATAATAATAATAATAATAATAATAATAATAATAATAATAATAATAATAATAATAATAATAATAATAATAATAATAATAATAATAATAATAATAATAATAATAATAATAATAATAATAATAATAATAATAATAATAATAATAATAATAATAATAATAATAATAATAATAATAATAATAATAATAATAATAATAATAATAATAATAATAATAATAATAATAATAATAATAATAATAATAATAATAATAATAATAATAATAATAATAATAATAATAATAATAATAATAATAATAATAATAATAATAATAATAATAATAATAATAATAATAATAATAATAATAATAATAATAATAATAATAATAATAATAATAATAATAATAATAATAATAATAATAATAATATAATAATAATAATAATAATAATAATAATAATAATAATAATAATAATAATAATAATAATAATAATAATAATAATAATAATAATAATAATAATAATAATAATAATAATAATAATAATAATAATAATAATAATAATAATAATAATAATAATAATAATAATAATAATAATAATAATAATAATAATAATAATAATAATAATAATAATAATAATAATAATAATAATAATAATAATAATAATAATAATAATAATAATAATAATAATAATAATAATAATAATAATAATAATAATAATAATAATAATAATAATAATAATAATAATAATAATAATAATAATAATAATAATAATAATAATAATAATAATAATAATAATAATAATAATAATAATAATAATAATAATAATAATAATAATAATAATAATAATAATAATAATAATAATAATAATAATAATAATAATAATAATAATAATAATAATAATAATAATAATAATAATAATAATAATAATAATAATAATAATAATAATAATAATAATAATAATAATAATAATAATAATAATAATAATAATAATAATAATAATAATAATAATAATAATAATAATAATAATAATAATAATAATAATAATAATAATAATAATAATAATAATAATAATAATAATAATAATAATAATAATAATAATAATAATAATAATAATAATAATAATAATAATAATAATAATAATAATAATAATAATAATAATAATAATAATAATAATAATAATAATAATAATAATAATAATAATAATAATAATAATAATAATAATAATAATAATAATAATAATAATAATAATAATAATAATAATAATAATAATAATAATAATAATAATAATAATAATAATAATAATAATAATAATAATAATAATAATAATAATAATAATAATAATAATAATAATAATAATAATAATAATAATAATAATAATAATAATAATAATAATAATAATAATAATAATAATAATAATAATAATAATAATAATAATAATAATAATAATAATAATAATAATAATAATAATAATAATAATAATAATAATAATAATAATAATAATAATAATAATAATAATAATAATAATAATAATAATAATAATAATAATAATAATAATAATAATAATAATAATAATAATAATAATAATAATAATAATAATAATAATAATAATAATAATAATAATAATAATAATAATAATAATAATAATAATAATAATAATAATAATAATAATAATAATAATAATAATAATAATAATAATAATAATAATAATAATAATAATAATAATAATAATAATAATAATAATAATAATAATAATAATAATAATAATAATAATAATAATAATAATAATAATAATAATAATAATAATAATAATAATAATAATAATAATAATAATAATAATAATAATAATAATAATAATAATAATAATAATAATAATAATAATAATAATAATAATAATAATAATAATAATAATAATAATAATAATAATAATAATAATAATAATAATAATAATAATAATAATAATAATAATAATAATAATAATAATAATAATAATAATAATAATAATAATAATAATAATAATAATAATAATAATAATAATAATAATAATAATAATAATAATAATAATAATAATAATAATAATAATAATAATAATAATAATAATAATAATAATAATAATAATAATAATAATAATAATAATAATAATAATAATAATAATAATAATAATAATAATAATAATAATAATAATAATAATAATAATAATAATAATAATAATAATAATAATAATAATAATAATAATAATAATAATAATAATAATAATAATAATAATAATAATAATAATAATAATAATAATAATAATAATAATAATAATAATAATAATAATAATAATAATAATAATAATAATAATAATAATAATAATAATAATAATAATAATAATAATAATAATAATAATAATAATAATAATAATAATAATAATAATAATAATAATAATAATAATAATAATAATAATAATAATAATAATAATAATAATAATAATAATAATAATAATAATAATAATAATAATAATAATAATAATAATAATAATAATAATAATAATAATAATAATAATAATAATAATAATAATAATAATAATAATAATAATAATAATAATAATAATAATAATAATAATAATAATAATAATAATAATAATAATAATAATAATAATAATAATAATAATAATAATAATAATAATAATAATAATAATAATAATAATAATAATAATAATAATAATAATAATAATAATAATAATAATAATAATAATAATAATAATAATAATAATAATAATAATAATAATAATAATAATAATAATAATAATAATAATAATAATAATAATAATAATAATAATAATAATAATAATAATAATAATAATAATAATAATAATAATAATAATAATAATAATAATAATAATAATAATAATAATAATAATAATAATAATAATAATAATAATAATAATAATAATAATAATAATAATAATAATAATAATAATAATAATAATAATAATAATAATAATAATAATAATAATAATAATAATAATAATAATAATAATAATAATAATAATAATAATAATAATAATAATAATAATAATAATAATAATAATAATAATAATAATAATAATAATAATAATAATAATAATAATAATAATAATAATAATAATAATAATAATAATAATAATAATAATAATAATAATAATAATAATAATAATAATAATAATAATAATAATAATAATAATAATAATAATAATAATAATAATAATAATAATAATAATAATAATAATAATAATAATAATAATAATAATAATAATAATAATAATAATAATAATAATAATAATAATAATAATAATAATATAATAATAATAATAATAATAATAATAATAATAATAATAATAATAATAATAATAATAATAATAATAATAATAATAATAATAATAATAATAATAATAATAATAATAATAATAATAATAATAATAATAATAATAATAATAATAATAATAATATAATAATAATAATAATAATAATAATAATAATAATAATAATAATAATAATAATATTAAT